>OX453272.1:42634156-42714156 GCA_949710005.1 Ricordea florida
ATCGTGTTCCGGTGCCCCGCTGGGTTCTCAAGATCTTGGGAACACGCTGTGATAGGCTGACACACAGTGCGCATTGTTTGACTTAACGCTGATTGGCTCTTATCGAATGTGGTCTGATAATGTATGCGGTGATTGAAATGATTTATGTAAGCGGGGTTTTCCAACCAAAACAAATCAAAACATGTGCGATTGTGTGCTGTGTTTTTCGTCGATCGAAAAGCAGAGCGATCGAAATCTTGTGCGGGGGATCGGAAAATTTGACGTGTACGAGGAAATTATTTCTTTACAATTTACTGTGAATGACACATCACATCATATTTGTAGACAGTGTCTGAGAAAACTACAAAAGCGACGCGGACTTCGCACCAACTTAAGAGAACTCGACGAAGAAATTTTTCAAAGCTACAGCTCCAAACCCTATAAGGCAGGGCTTCCTATCGAGAAAAAGGCCGTACAGGTACATGATTTAACTGCGAAAAAGTCTGTTTCTCCTGAGAAGAGAATTCTTTTAGAGGAATCGTCAGATTATTATTCAAACGTTCGTGGCTCGATTCATTCTTCAACGCCTGTGAAAAACATTAATCCCACGTTTGACGTTATTCCCAACGTTTCTCCAGTTAAACCAGCAATCATAGGTGAACAAGGTCAAGATGAAAGTAAAACTGTTGTACAAGTAAAAGTTCATTGGCCAAGCAAGGTAAAAGTAAACACGCTGCCCGAAGGATTGGAAAGCTTGGGAAAGATGTTATGTCGTGGCACGTATGGCCAGATAGCCACAGCGGCGTGGAAAAATCCCATGCTACGAAAACATCTGCAACAGCACTTTCTAAAAGAAGTTGACAATGAATGTTCCAATGTGTGTTCTTCCAAAGACCCGAGTTGTCTCTGTTCAACTAAGGCGCAAGACGTGAAGAAGTTTTCATTTAGCAAGGTGGAAGGAGAACTGCAAAAGAGGGCTCCTCTCTTGAGCGCGGTTCTGTGGACTGCGAGTTTGAGGAAGAGTAAACGGGCAGATGAAGATCCTTTCTGGAAACCAAGTGTATGTATGGCGGCTGCAGTCTTGCTTAGGAACAGATCGCCATGCATGACCCTACCCTACCCTATGATCCGCGTGCAACAAAGGAAATAGGAGCCGTCTGCACGCAGGCAACTCTCGCTTGGGATTTGTAAGCCACTTTTCTCTCTACCATGTATTGTACCAAATGTACACCTGATATTACACTCATCTGGATCTGAGATCCGGAGTTTAATGCGGATAAATCCCAAATTTTAATCGATTGATCCTGGGTATATTTGCGACCTTTCCACCAAATTTGCTGCAAATCCGTTGATTAATTTTCGCGTAAAACGATTAACAGACAGACAAACAAACAAACAAACAAACAGACAGGCGTGAAAACATAACCTCCTTGGCGGAGGTAACAACAAACCATTCAAATATTTCAGTTCAATGCAACAGCATCTGCTGATTTATCCGACATATAATTACTGTATTTTTATTGAATCAGAGTCTTTCTTCAAACTGTACTGTATTTTATTAAAAAAATGATTCCTTGTTACGAATTTTATGCTTCCCCGGTTATTTCGAAACCCCGCTATTTCGAACTTTTTTTCATTTCCCTTGAGACTTCGAAATAGCGGGGTTCGACTGTATTTGGTTTCGTGACACGTTTGCAGGATCACATTCTTATCAGATAAATGTGATATTCCATTTTTCACATCGGAATGTATCTGGCTCCGATTGAATCATCAAAGTTTTTATCATCTAGTGGCCACAAATCGGCACCGATTCCGAACCATCGGAAAATTGGTCGGGTCCGTTTCCGTTGATCGGGTTGCCTACCCATATTTGGACGCGTTCCCTTACCTGCTTGGGGCCAAGCCTAGCAATGTGATTTCTTCAAAAGCAAGCACTCCGCTTCATCTTTTTTCTGTAATTAATAGATTGCATGCTATCCCATTATTTACCTCATCAAAGGGCTTGTATGGGAGAGAGAGGCACCTATTCATGGGTTCCTGACCTCTTCTAATATTTTACCAATGGATACGTTTTACTTTGAAAAAGTATCTTGCCTTATGATGTCTCCAACAAATCTGTACCGAAAAATATTGAGAATCTCTTTATTTGATGTAGTGCATGCTGTACACTTATCCTATGTCTACTAGAATGGAGTCATATGCCCGCAGACCATAGTGAACCGTTTATTTTTTCAATTTTTGAAAAATAAAAGTAGCACCTTCCAGCGCTATTCTGGGCGCTATTCAGCACATTAAGAAATAGATCAAGAGCCACACAGTCAAAAGCATTTTATCCTTGAAGATGGTCCACTGGAAAGCAGTGTCAAAACATAGGGTGGGTGAATTGCCAATTTTTAAGTTACGTTCAGTAGTCAGGTGCCCATGGGTAATTACAGTAGACATTCAGAGGTGTCTTCCGAAGAATCATTCGTATGCACGTCGCTTATGTTATGAACATAGAAAAATATCATGGTGAAGCTAATAAATAATGGCCAACTTGAACTGAGTAGACTGCGCTCTCGTTTATTTGAAATCACGCGTATGATTTCAGATCAAAATTGCACGACCCGAAATTATATTACCACTTTATTACATCCAGTTTTGAAATCACACAACTTAATAGTCCTAATACAGGATTTTTGTCAGTCAAGTGCCAATATTTTATTGATCTTGTGGCCGGTTTTTTAGAATAAAGCGGAACCGGAAACGCTTTTACATTTCAATTCAGTCGGGAGATGGCTCCTGATTCAGTTTATTCTCATTGGCTGAAAAAAAGAAAGAGAAATATGCTACTTGGAGCCTAAGACAGTGCGATTCGTGAAGAAATCACACCTGTATGGGCCAATCAAATTGCAGGGATCGCTTGTGATTTCAAAATGAATGAAATAAAATGTAGAGTCAGAAAAAATATCTATGTTTCTAAGATTTGATTAATGGTAAGCGCGCGCAAACCTTCAAATGCAAAATTGACACTGTTTGCTTAACTGAATTACCTACCTTCCTGCTCGCACGCACGACCAAACAAATTGTACAATGTCAATCAGTTGTTGATAGACTACAAAAGTGAGTGAGGGTTTTTCGATATTCCGATTGGTTGCCGAGAAAATCTATTTTGAAGTTAGCGAATTGAATATTTGTCGATCTTCGTCACGTGATATGAAAGAGCCTTATTGGTTTTACCATGATGTATACTTTTCTATGGCTATAACATTTATAAGCAACACGCATACGAATGATTCTTCGGAAGACACCCCCGAAATGTCTACAGTAACCTTAAACAACGTAGTGTAAAACCATCTCTTTTCATGCACAAGCTTACTTGTTACAATATAAACATCATTAAATTAACTCCTATTACCTACTTGTATGTTTTAACACTTTTTGAATGGCAACTCCATTTTTTATTAGATCAGTGCTTATTGTAAAGCTGCTACCACTAGGCATTTTTACCATCGGAGGACCATTAATTGGGTAACAATTCATTTGGTAAATACCCCTTAACAAATTGACTGGCAGGCTAATAATTTTCATTCTATGACTGTCTTTATTACGTTCACAGCAGTGCGAACTACAAATGGTATGATTAAGGTGCTTTATCACATTCATACAAGGATTGGAAGAAGCTGTTTAAAAAATTAATGCATTTAGAAATTTCAGAGCTCCATTTTGGAAGAGATTTAGTTGTGAACAGGAGTCAATCGTGATTTTCCCCTGGCGCTGAACTTGAAATTTTTGTTGCTCCTTGTCAATCAAAACTCGGCACACTTTGCTAGGTAACCAACATGCAGTGTCTACTTTTGAATTTTGGTGAACTATACAACTTAATTCAAAGTTTTGGATTATGAAGGTTATGAGATAGTCTCTTTCTTTAGTCAGTACGTTTGTCATCCGTGACATTGCCTCAGCTGAAAAACAAATCGTTTTTAACTTTTATCACATGCGGGACAAAATTACTGAATGCTGATTAGCTGAGACAGCGGGCATTTTGTCTTAATCGCGAGGGCACTTTAGGTAATCAAGAGGGCATGAAATTTGCTGCTAATTGGTTATAAGCTGCTTAACAAAGCGTTATTGCCTATGAAATTTTTTTGCAACAATGGCTTCCTGTTTCGTGGAAGCCGGCGACGGAGCCTAAGCACAGTAGCGAAAACAATCAAAGGCTCCTTCGAGCTACCTCATGGTATGTGGTAATTATTCCATGAAGTGCTGTCCTTTCCCCAGACCATAAAGCGTTCATTCCGAATAGTTCATTTTGTGCACTCTTGCTACGACTGGTCGATCACTCGTCGTCCAACTTGGAGACATCGTAACTTTTAAGACTTTAAAACCCATTTCTTTGCCCTCGAGCATTCTTGCACACATTTCCTGTTCGTTCGCAAGATGTTCAAAAGTGTATTTTGATCAAAGATGGAGCGAAAAGAACGAAAACCCGCCTTGACAATCTTTGCGTCGGCCTCAACACAACAGACGCCATTTTGTAAACACGTGCTGCCGCTTTGTCTCACCCCCTCCCCCCACATATGTGAACATAAATACAATTGCACGAGTTTGTGGACGAAACCAAACCTAGCAGGGGAGACAGGGGAAAGCCATTTTAATTCACATTTATAATACAGTCCCGATACTACGCGCGATATGATTGGTCCAAACAGCGTCCTTTATCAGAGTATAAAGGACGGTGCTCGCGTCATCACCCGGCTTTGCGCAGTGAAAAAAGTGGCGCAATTTTTCAAAGAGTTTACTAGCTTTTCGTAAAATATTCTGAACAAGCTCGAACAAAGCATCCCTTACATTTACAAGAATGCGAAGATGTAGGAGATCTAGGAAAATGTAGATATAGAGACCGAGCTAAACAACTAAGTCAGCACTTGTAAAAATGGGGAGTTAAATTAAGAAAAACAGGACTACGACATCAACCAGGAAACCATCAAACAATGGCGTTTTTTAATGAAACAATATAATTGCTGGGCAAAATACAGTTCGCGGTTGGTTTCAGTGCCAAGCTATGCAAAACAACAATGTGAAGTGACCAATTTACAAGTCTTCTCCGCTGAACTGAGACGTGAATGTTGACGGCAAAAATTCGAAATGGACTGCAAACGGACTAAGTGAAAAATTCTACAGTTTCAAAGAAAAATGAAAACGATATTAAACTTGCCTACCGTCAACAGTACAAGAGGAAGACAAATCCACTTTTGTCACTGGTACGGTACTCGGCGTTGTAGTCTTGGTTGCTTAATTTGAGCTCCCTTCGCAGTTAATAAAAACGACAAACAGTACGGATCAAACACACAGAAATTTGCTTGCGTGTCGAATTCATCTCTCCAAAACATTATCATTAAAGCACAGACTAAAAGCACAAAAGAAAACAGAAGTTCTCGCATTGACATAAACTGAGCGTTGTCCATTCAGAAAACATGGCACACTGTCTTTAGTTTCAGCAACAAGCTAAGCAGTTCGTCTTGTTTGTCTTCTGCTAAATTCCACAAATGGTTTTTTCCTCTTATTGTCTTCATGGGCCATAATTTGACTGGATTTCGATTAATTTAAGACTTGAGAATGTTTAAAAATATCTTGACTGAGCTGAAAAAATCTCGCGTTCAAAAACTTTTCAGTGCTTTGCGTTCGAACTTTGATGGTTTGACAGCCTTTGTCTTTTGAACCAATGAGAGTGTTGGACGTATTCTTTCAAGCTCGCTGATTGGCCCAAATTGCTGTACTTTATCAGAGTTTATAAAATGTTCGAGTAATTGCGCGCGTTGTGATTGGTCAGTTCGAGTTCATTATAGCTCCATAAAGCACTATGCTTACGTCACGCGCGTGCATTATAACTCAACATATGCACGCAAGCTACGTCACGAAATAAGAAAACGTTTGTTTCTTGCCACAAAGGGAACGGTTTTACTTTTCATTCAGCATTTAAGCCAATAAAAAGAAAGCATGTACATGAAAGGAGAATACTTATTTTGATTAATTAAAATTCGCAATCCTTTTCTTGTTTAATATGTCTTCATGTTAATGTGGTGGTTTACATTTTATAAAAGAAATAAAAAAACGCGCCCTTCGTGCATTGTTGAGTTATATAAGCACTTGGGAATTTTTAAGCACTTCTCTCGTGTTCTTAAAAATTCCCGCGTGCTTATATAAGTCAACAATGCACTCGGGCGCGTTTTTTATTTCTATAATAAAGGACAGTGCTGACGACATTCAGCGCGCGCGCTGAAAAAAAACATTGGGAGTTGATCGAAATTAAAAGCTCGTTTTGGTGGAAAATCGCTAGTTCTTTATTATAAAACAAATAAATAAGCCTCCTCTGGGCTTTGTTCTGTTATAAAGCACTTAGGAGGTGACGAGAGCACTCAAGAAGTAGGGAGAAACATTCGCCTGCGGCTCGTGTTTCCCCCTACACTTTCTTTCGTGCTCTCGTCACCTCCTGCGTGCTTTATAACAGAACAAAGCCCAGAGGGGGCTTATTTATTTGTTAATTAATGCGGATTAATATATTTAGTGCATAAATTAATTGTCTAACGGGAATGGAGTGACAAATCCAACCATTACTATACATATGACATACATACCATGAGGTAAAAACACTAAGCGCTGTACTGTCTATTAGATCGGCGTTTTCAAACAATGGGCTGTAACAAGGGGAAAAAAGGAGGAAATTGAGAGCTACGAAGTGTCACAGCTGAACGAAGCGCTCGCCCTATTTTTTCGCAGAGCTGAGGAAGGAAAACGGGAAAGAGTATGGACCAGACTCTTTGAAGGTCATGCAAGCATCTTTAGATCGCTATTTAAGAAGCAAAATCTATCGTAAGAGATGCAGAGTTCCTGTCGTCAAGAAAAGTCGTAGAAGGAAAGGCAAGAAAGCTTCGTGAGCTTGTATTGGGCAAGCGGCCGAACAAAGCCCAGAGTCTTACGACAGAGGAAGGGGAAATATTATGGGAGAACGGGGCAGTTGGGAGTCGAAATCCCACGGTCACTCATAAATACAATCTGGTGGCTGCTTACGATGCACTTTGGACTACGTGGCCGACAAGAGTACCATGATATGAAATCAAAGACTTCTCATTTCAAATAGATGATGGCGGCTTAGATGGACCGTTTATTGAAAAAATACACTTGGCGTTCCAATGACTGAATTACGTGCAAGGTTTGGATGACTGCTACGACTCCATTGATGGAAACGAGCAAAGAATGATGTCCAACATCATCGACAAGGTCACAAATACTACGACTACAAGACAAGTACTTTAACCACTAGCTGTCCTCAGTGCAAACACAGCCTGTCTAAGCCCCGAGTCAAATCTACAATTTCAGCTATTGCAATGTGACTCTCAACATCGCTGGAAATCATTCTTCCCAACAAAGTCTCAGCCAGAGCAAGTGAGGTTACAAGAGAATTTTTCTCCGAGAATCTGACTCTGATTAAGGTGTATTAGTATAAATACTCAGGTGATTAAACAAAATCGCGCGCTCTGATTGGTTCGCGCTATCTCGGATTGTCAGCCGATAATCACCTCGCGCCTTAAATAATTTATTTTTTCGTGTTGTACAATGCTTTTTCTGCGTATTTATACTAAAACAATTATTCGCCTCAGGCTCAGTGATTATCGGTGATTGTTATATATCTAGACTTTCACTCAACAAAACGAGCACTGTTTCCCTCGGAACCATGCATTAAATGTATATTAATTTTTTTTCTGAAGCATCTCAGCGGGCCGGAATCCCAAATCCTCGAATCTGATTGGCTAATCGCGCGCTCGTAACCGGTCCAGCTTTTTATGATACGGACCACGGTCCGCATTTTTTATTTTTTATTTTTATTTTTATTTTATTTATTTATTTTATTTTATTTTTTTGTTTTTTTTTGGGGGGGGGGTTCTTTTTCTACATACTGACTTGCAGGTGAAAATAAAATTAAACTTTCTATAAACATGCCACTTAAATTGATGCCCTATTTACATTTGTTTCATAGGATTTCGTCAGCACTTTCCTCCTCCAGCCTTACACTTACACTCTTACACACGTCCCAGCGGAAAAAAAGCAAACAAACAGAAAAAATAAATAAGTTATTTACCGGTCTAGGTCGGTGCGTAAGGGAAAAAACTGTGCCCGAGGCCGAAGGCCTCGGGCCGTACTCAAGACCTCGGGCACAGTTTTTTTCCCATACGGACCTCCCGCCTGGTAAATAACATATATATATTCACCTCGACTTCGTCTCGGTGAATATTCATGGATAATCACTTCGCCTTCAGCGATTAATTGTTAATTGTTCACATAAATATATTTTGAGCCTTTTTGCTGTTCGCGGCAACGATTTACTGTTGATTGCAATATAACTGAATGGAGCCGTGTAACGTTGTTAACTGTATTTTGAGAATAAAATGTTCATTGAATCTATGGGTCAGTTACTTTTGTTTTGACATTTGTGGCGGCATTGACAGGGCTTCATCGCGCGGACATCGTGCGCGAAAGCAGTTCCCTAAAAAAATTTGCACTTTATGCGATAAACAAGTAATTGCAAGTGCCCTCGGGCAATTAAGGATTAATTTCACTTGTATTTTCAAAGTTTTCCCAAAATTGCCCTCGTCGCTTCGCGACTGGGGCATTTTTGGGAAAACTTTGAAAATACGCAAAGCGACGAGGGCAATTTTGGGAAAACTCTTTGAAAATACAAGTGAAATTTAAAATCCTTAATTGCCCGAGGGCCCATGCGATTGCATATTATAACACGGAGCTTTTATTAAAAACTTTGTTTCTATTCTCAAAACAAAGCTTTCGTTAATATCTTGCATTCAGTGTTAACTCACAACTCAAATTACCACGACTTCATAATATAAATAAGTTATCATTATTCTAAAAGAACTTGAGAAACTTTAATAAAGAGAGAAAACAGTTGTAAAGACTTGTTTAATTTCTGGACCTGGGTTTTGAATAACACACCTCATAGCGAATAATTAACGAATTGTTCAGCTGCGAAAGCAGAAATTTAAGGGCCACATTCAAAGTTCTGACCTTTTTATGCAGGCGTACAATTTCTTCAGTCTGACCTTTTTCTGCGGGCGTAGAATATGTTTTACTTTACGTTTTCAAACATGGAATATATGAAATACATCATACTATTGCAATGCACATGGAGCAATGATTAGAGAATTCTTGACCCTAGCTTGTATTAGCGCAATTTTCGGCAACAGTGATTTGTATCTTACTGGTAACAAAGTGATTTCTAGTGCAACTTTGAATACACAACTGAGCAAACGTAAAGTGAGCGTTAGCCTCTTATTAGAACGACTCATTTGAGCTACGACATTTAATTAACGATAACAAAAATTGTTAACAATTTTTCAGTGTAGCTAATCGGCTACTTACTTGTCCGTTTATGCACTCAAAGTAAGCGAAGACCATGAAAGATGGCTTGTTTTGTCAAAGGTGCTGTCCTTAGTCTGCTATTTTTCAAACCTTTGAACTGAACAGAGAAGTCCTGTGTGACTGATGATATAACTATTTCAACCACAAATGCGTTTTATTTTCCCACTGAATTGTGTTCCGCGATTATAAACATGCAATATAGAGGCATAGTCTGGAACAAGAAATATACTCTGGACTGGACTCTGGACTCTGGACTTTGGACTCTGGATTATTCAAAAAATATATTTTTTATAAAATATTTCAAAACAAACTAACAGAACAAGATGGGAAGTTTTTTTCTGATCTCGAATAATTCAAGTATGATAATTCTACTGAATTCTGAAACTCCAACCATTGAATATTATACGGTTTCAACATGCCTATAAATTGGTTTTCCTTCGGAACTTGTTAAAATTGGTAGTTTCAAAGATCTTTAAAAAAAAAACACATAAACGAAACAACTAAACAAGGATATGTGAAAGACTAAATCCGCCTCGAATACCGGTCTTCTTCACACTTACTAAAATTCATAAACCGACACCAGCGGCAGACCAATATCACGATGTGATGGCCCAGCAGAGAAATTATCATCATTTGTTGATAGAATTCTTCAGCCTATAGCAAAGCAGGAGAGGTCATATCTGAAAGATACCACTGACCCTATTAACTTTATGGAGAAAACGAAAGTCCCAAAGGGTATTTTTCTCGTTTCAATGGACGTAACCAGCTTATATACAAACATACCACAGGATGAGGGAATCCAAACAGTATGCAGAGCATACGATTTATTCTATGAAAGGAAACCTCCTATCCCTACTCCACTACTTAAAGAAGCGTTCAGGCTTGTTTTACAAGAGAATTCATTCCAGTTTAATAGAAAGAATTACTCTGTATCTCCAAACACCTGGAACCGCCATAGAAGCAAATTTAAGATGGCAGTGGCTTTAATTTTGCCAATATCTTCATGGCCAAAGTTGAAAGAGAAATCATAAGCCAAAGCGCATTCAAACAACTCGTTTTGAAACGCTACATAGACGACATATTCTCCCTCTGGAACACAAACAGAGGAGAAATAACACAGTTCATCGCTCGAACAAACAAACGCCACCCTACAATCACATTCACAGCTGAATAAATAAATAGATATCTTGGACACCATCATCTACAAAGGCATAAGATTAGAAGCAAAATGAGTTCTTGATGTGCGAACCTACTTCAAGCCTACTGAGACATTTTAATACACACATTTAATTTCTCGTTCTGCACCCACAAGGTGTGAAAAGGGGATTTGTGAAAGGAGAGGCTTTACGACTCTGAAGAAAAAACTCTTCTGAAACATCATTTGAAGAGAAAATTAAAACCTTTAAAACGCACCTTGCAGAGAGAGGTTAGTTTATCAAAAAACCTCTCACAAGTGACGTTTTAAGACATATCAGAGCCCTCTAATAAAAGTATAAAGAAAATAAAAGAATCTTGTCATTTGTAACACAATATCATTCATTGATTTTGATAGATGAACAACCAAAAAGAGTTTTAGGGAACGGCCACTAATTTCGTACAAGAAAGGGCGTTGCCTAAAAGATATACTCAGAACAAATCTATCACTGAAGAAGGCTAAAAACACGCAAGTGGGAAAATATATTCAAAACATAGGCCAGAGTCCAGAGTCCAGTCCTGTTTGTAGACTATGCCTACAATAGAAATAACAAACCAATTCGCGTTGCCTTCCTGTAAACTTCAAGTGATAAGTTTGTAATTTACAATCATTATCAGAAGAGGAAAATCAACTCTGCATTTGAGGTTTCTTTACTCTTAGTAACTAAGGGCAGCATGCATTCCTGCCTTGTAAACAAGTTTTAATACAGAATGGGGTCCAAAGCCTGCAGACCCACACTGAACCGTTCATTTGTTCAATTTTTAGAAAAAAGAAACCGCCCAGCGGGAATACTTTTACATTTTTTACATTTCAATGGATACAATTAGAGCAGAGTGCGTTCAACTGGAATATAGCTGCGTGTATACAAAATTGGGAAGCCTGAAAAAGCCTAATGGAATATGATTAACTGCAACGACTTAGAATATTTCTTTAATGAACAGTCTTCCGGTTCTGTCCTCGTATACCGGTACACAAGGGAATAACCATTGTATTTTCTTTGTTTTGGAGTCATTGTTTAGCTCTAATGTAATGTTTGGTCTTTTGTATCGGCTCTTGTGTACCGGTACACGAGGACAGAACCAGTCTTCCAGTGTCGACGAGAATCAAATCATTCGTTTCCTGCAGAAACTCATAAGCATTATTCAACTGAACAAGCAAAAATTCCTAAAATGGCGTAAGCGATACGGAACTTTAGTTAGGCCCAGTTCAGGCGCCCCACTTTTCATGTGCCCAACCTATCCGAATTTGGAGCGACAGGGCGACATTCGATTTAGCTGGCGCACCATGTGCCGAATCTTACCTTTATGCGATTTAAACAGAAACAGAAAAACCTGATTCCAAAACATAACCTAGGCACTTGTTTCGGCTCATTGATTCTCATCGACATTTACTCTTTCCAATCTGTATATGTTAAAAGATGTCTTACATGTTCTTGTCAGTTATTATAGTGACAGGCTGTCCGCCTTGGCCAGTTTGGACCATTTCACGACCGCGGGCAAGGCGGGGCAGTGTGGGATGTATTACCTAGTCTATAGACCTCAGACGGTGAGAAACGTCACGTGCAGGGTCAAGCAATTTCTGCAGGCATGTTATTCCAAAATCAGCTATATTATGAGCAGAAAAGGTGTGGAGTGCAGGGTGTAGCTGTATCCGCGGATACAGCGACACCCTGCGCTACGAACCAACAGCACCTAACAAGCGAAAAACCGACAACGGAGTAACATCCTATGGTACAACTCCCCTTTCAGCAAGAACATAAGTACTAACATCGGACACAAATTCGTCGCTCTAGTAGATAACTGAGCACTTCCTAAACGACCACGAGCTCCGCAAAATCTTCAACCGCAACACCATCAAAATCAGTTACAGTTGCATGAACAACACTAAACAAATATCGAAAAACTAAAAAAATAGTCGACAACCATAATAAACACATCCTAACCACATCTGCACGAACCAACGATGCCGCCGCCGCTCACACTTAAGACAGCAAGACATGCAACTGCCTGCAGCCATCGGTAATCTAATCTAATCAAGCTATCGTTACGCGCAAAAACAACAACACGTCGCAAACCTACATCTGATTCACGGAAAACGACTTCAAGACAAGATAAAGAAGCCACACCGCATCTTTCCACCACGCTAAACACAAAAACTCCATCGAACTCAGCAAACACATATGGACACTTAAAGACCACAAGATTGAACACTTTATTTCCTGGTGCATCCTGTCATCACACTCGCCATATAACATCTCAAGCAAAAGATGTAACCTCTGCCTCAAAGAAAAATTGGTTCTGTCCTCGTGTACCGATACAAAAGACCAAACAATATGCCACACATAACCAATGAATCCTAAACAAAGAAAATACAATGTCTATTTCCTTGTGTACCGGTACACGAGGACAGAACCGAAAAATTCCTAATTATCTGCCGACCCGAACTATCCACGATAAACAAACGTAATAGACCGAATGCATAAATGGCGGCCAAAAAAATATTCTTTTGTTTATGTGCTAATTAGACTCACTAGCATCGTTTGCACGGCCAAAATTCAAAAGAAATGTTGCTTGAGAGCGAGGCTAGTGACTTTAATTAGCATATAAACAAAAGAATACATTTTTGGCCACATTTATGCATTTGGTCTATGACTTGTGTCTTCTTGCCGCCACAGAAACAAAACCCTGTTACGCAATACCTGATATTTAATGATTACTATTACTATGTAAACTATATTGTATATAAGTGAAGGTAAAGAACACTCTTATTAAATCCCCTGACGAGTGGGAAACTACGTAACAGGCTTGTAGAAATGAAGGTCTAGTTTGTTTGTGTGTTTGTTAACGAACCTACGCGTCCATCTTCCATAAAGAACCACAACAGAAAGTAAAGCACAATATTTTTTTCTTTTTAAAAGTGCACCTTTAATTTTGCTTTTCTTCAAGTAGTGCGTAACTACGGTGGCCCACAAGTATCACGGCAAAGCTTTCATGACAATACCGCACACTTAACAAAAATATATCAACAACTACTTTGCGTTGCTCCCTTAAGTTCTGGGGAACAAAATTTATTATAAAAATTGTCGAAAAATTAATTTGATTAGCGCGGACAAAGTTTGTGAAAATCTCGGCAAACGCGTACGTTTGTGAAAACCAGGGCAAAAGTTTGTGAACCTCACGGCAAAAGTTTGTGCGGAACATCACGGCAAAAGTTTGAAAACACCACCGCAAAAGTTTGAAAACGCCACTGCAAAAGTTTGAAAACGCCACTGCAAAAGTTTGAAAACGCCACTGCAAAAGTTTGAAAACACCACTGCAAAAGTTTGAAAACAAAAATGCAAAAGTTTGAAAACGCCACGGAGGAAGTGAAATTTTAGAGAGGAACTGAACATCCCTCGGACCACTCTGAATGCTAATGTATACACAAAATGGCGGATAGAGATGCACATGCAGAAGAGGAAGCAATTCGCGATTATTTCAAGAACTTGAGGATTTACCTGTGATGAAATAGTTGCACTTTTAGATAAATATCATGGTATTCGAATAAGTATGGCAACGTTGAAAAGGCGCTTTAAGGAATACGGACTGAAATCAGATCGTACAATACGATCTGAATTCAGTTCGAGAGAAGATTAGAAGGCTGTTAGATGGACCTCACTGTATGGGAGGCAAAGGACGCACTTGGCACACTTTAAGTAGGCCCATTGTTCCTGTAGGTCCCTCGATCTATGAAGTCTGTGCGCCCTTATTTCATCTTTTCCTTCGGGGTCCAATTCGCTAAGCAAAGTTTCGACAACAGCATGGGGAACACTAATTACACCTTGCACCTTGAGAGTTTGCCAAATATGTCTATAGCCTCCCATACAGTCAGGTCCATCTAACAGACTTCTGATCTTCTCTCGAACTGAATTCAGATCGTATCGTACAATTCTTCTATTCAGACCGTATTCCTTAAAGCGCCTTTTCAACGTTGCCATACTCATTCAAATACCATGATATTTATCTAATAGTGCAAGTATTTCATCACAGGTAAATCCTTTCTTGTAATAATCCCGAATCGCTTCCTCTTCTGCATGTGCAAAGTAGTTGTTGTCATAATTTTTTTAAGTGTGCGGTATTGACATGAAAGCCGGTTTTGCCGTGATACATGTGGGCCACCGTACGTAACTGCAATTCACTTTGCATTAACTTATTTAATAAAGCTGTTGTGAAAACTGTTTAAAAGTTCTAACTCTATCATCCACTTAAGGAACTCAAAACTTTGAAAAAGTATTACTTCAGTAACAACGACAATACCAACATACAGCTGGCATATTAAAAGTGTGACCCGATGAGACATTGCACTTGTCTGATCTTACTTAGGACATGAATTTCTACATAGAAATTATAGTAGAGCAAAGAAGGGATCTTTGAAAATGAAAAATAGATATATATAAAACTGAAAATTGGCAAAGTTTCCATTTTCTGCTAACAACGAAAGTTTATGATAAATCGTTCATAATCCTTTTTTTCCTCTCTCTGTGAGCGTAAAAACGTTTTTCTCTACAAATCATTTGAAAAAGTTGTTTAGTCCATCCGAAACAAGATTCAGCCGCAGAAAAATCTGAAGGATCATTCGTAATGCCTCGCGACTCAGGTGATCGCGATCTTTCATGTGAAATGCAACGTGGAATTCACTCTTATGGCAATGAATTCTTCTTGAATCACCTTTCTCAATTAGAGTTGAAACAAAATAAAGTCATTGCTTGCAGTATCACTTCTCACTTATCCTTACAATTCCACGCCAAATACCCTCACTTTGCCAGCATAATCAGGTAGTTCGTTAGAGCTTCATTGAGAAAGCGAGTTTTCTTTGATGTTTGTGATTCTGGAGCAGAGATCTCATGTATATACCCACAACGAGTCCCATTGTATGTAATTGTTTCTCTGTACAGGCAGATATCTCATGTATATCAGTACCCATCACGAGTCCCCTGTACGTAATTGAATGGTACGTTAACGTAACTGAATGATGCATTGAACAATTTAACGTGTGTTACGTAGTTGGGGACTCGTGGTGTGTATATAGATGAGATCTTTCCCGATTCTGGTGAAAATACATAATTTCCTTTTATTATATCTGCAACCCCTGTATATGAGCAAACGCGCGCTGTGATTGGTTCCCTACTCATAGTATATCAGCTCATATACCATTGGCACGGAAAACGGCCATCATGGAGGGATGATTTCTTGAATTACACTGGGAGAAATTCAAGTCTTGCTTAAAAATCATACACCAAAAGATACTACCAAAGCAAGTAAATATGGGATGAATTTATTCGACGATAAGTGAGCAAATTATATTGCGAAATTGTTTATTACGAACGAAAGTGAAACTCTTACACACAGCCGCCATTTTGAAAAATCTGTGAAGCCCGTAAACTGAGTTTTTATTTTGTTTCTGCCTACTTTTTCCACTTTAAAATTCTCAAACTAATTTGCTAACTCGAAAAAAAATTGACAAGTACATTAAAGAGATGTTTAAAAACGAGCCGGACTCGTGTTTGAATCTTTTTTACACATCGGCTCTACAATATGTCGGCTCGACAACAACATGGTTCTGTTCAAAAACAATAACAAAGTCAATTCTTGTCGTACAAACTAATTCCAGTGTCTCATAAGCGAGGGTTTAGAGATATAATAAAACAATTATTCCACTCAATCTCGTCGTATATGAGCTATAGCCAACTCGGCGCTACGCGCCTCGTTGGCTATTAGCTCATATACGACTCGATTTCGAGGAATAATTGCTAAATATTATACTCAGACGACAAACCAGGTTTCACCAGATAGCTAGTATCTTTTTATCGTTCACATTTCATCTGAATAATCTCGGTAAAAAAAAAGATAAAAAAAACTGTGATACAGATGACTGTGTGTAGTTTTAAAGGGATTTTACCAGGGGTGACTAGAATTTATTAAGAACTTATCCATAAACAATTTACCACGCCATTGGATGACGTATCATGCACAGCCAGTGGGCATGCTCCGTTTTGAGCAATGTAAAAACATTTGGGTTAGCGAAGATAGAGCAAAACAGTCGCAAGTACTTTATTAATAATAATTGTGAATATTTCTCATTACCAAGAGAGTAAGGACATTAAGGACTGGAAAATACCTTGTATAAAACGAATTTACTGAATACGTGGTGTCAGGAGGTTAATTCTTGACTTGTCACACTAGTTAACGTGCTCGTGAATGAAAATCGTCCATTCACCACTAGCCTGCTCAGATTTTGCTATCGAAGTCAGCAGCCTCACACACAGGATTTTCTGGTGCCGTGGTTGGTATTTCAGTGACAGGAACATTTCGTCTGCGCATACGTATCACAAGGAATACAGTTACGCAAACAATTGCCATGGCAACAACACCGCTGACACTGATGATGATGTTCAATTCTGCAGGGAACTTGTTTTGTGGGTGGGACTTGTCCAGTGCGGTATCTGCAAAATAAATTTGAAGGCAATCGTCCTCATAATTCCGCATCTAATGGTCTAAAGGTAATTTAACTTTTTTCTCTTCTTTTGAAGACATAATTTGAGAAAAGTCAATTTGCCGGAAGACATAGTACCAACCGCATGAGTAAAGCTAACTAGAAAAGCTTGGTTAATCGATTCTGAAATAAATTTCAAAATGAAAAGTGCAATCGGAAGCTTAATTGAAGCACGACGAGGAAGTCATCCAGGATCAAAAATCAAATCAGGATGCCACTAATTATAAACAATTGCGTCAAACAAGAGCACAGAATACTGCACATGAACAAAATACAGTTTTGTAACTCCATTGCTGTCTCCTGCAAAAAGGGAACATGGAATAACCAGTTTTCATGTTTTACCGAAGACGCGAGGGTACAAGAGTAAACTGAATTCAAGATAAAGTATGAACATTAAAACTGGAAAATTCAGCAGAGTTTGAAAGAAGTTTGTCAACAAAAAAAGCCTGCGCCATTATTAGACTCACTCTTGTGAAGGATAAAAACAAATCCATTTCCACTGTTATCATCCTCGGCGTCGTCTACGTGTTTGCTTACTTTAGCATTTTTGAGGAAGCGCACTCAAAATCCTAAGTGGTGTGGTAACCAACCATAGTAGTTTAATCCTTATTATTAGACTAGAGCTCTTCTAGAGATTTCTTATTCCGTAACAAACCTTGCTCTCCTTGTTCACGGTCAATGAATCGGAAGGGTCCTGCAGACACCTTTTGTTCGTATACTTCCCCTCGTAACTCGCCTACATTGCGTCGTGTACGGTCATCAAAACACCCCGCATTGTCACAAAGTCCCTGGCACACTGAGGACGAGTTTGCAGAGAGACATGCGTATAATTCACAGTGGAACCAAACACTGCTTCGTGAATCACCGGGTTCGGCCCCCGCATATCGAAAAGCCCTAAGAGAGAATTCTTCACTCGCCCCAGTTTGATTCTCACAGTTGTAGCTCAGAGTCGGTTCTTTGCCCGTGTCACAGCTAAAGAGAAAACAAAAGCTTGATATCAGTGGAAAAAATGGAGTTTAATGTACGTATTCTTCCATGTGGCTTGTCGTCTTCAGTAGCTACATAGATGCAATATGGTTTGTATTGTGTAATGATAAGGATCAGTTCCTCCAGCACTGAAGACGTTTGGAGAACGCGGCAAGGTTGTAATTAAATGCATTCTTATCAACCATACTTATGTTTTGCACTTATTTTGTGGTTTGCCCTTTGTTACACACGAGCAAGTTCTTTTTTCCCAGGGTTACTATCATTTTGATTTGTCACCAACCTAATCTGGGTGGTACAAGTATTTATTGAATAGTGACCCTTCCTAATGCTTTTTACCTATTTCCTATCAAGTCGTGCACGTCATTGGTTCCATCTTCGTCTGAGGAAGTGTAACAATATTCCAAGAGAAGGTCAATTGGTTCTCCAAACTCGTGAGTGACTGTCACTTGCACGTAGATAACTTCATTGAGGTACACTGTGCCTGTTATTAGTTGGGTGTGGTCTTCATCCCTAAATAGCTGCATATTGAACGTAAAATCGGTGGTTTCTGTACAAAAGAGATAACAGGGTTCATCAAGAGATCAACGTTTCTATTTATGGGCAGTGGGATTTTTGCTGGAGATAAAATCATGACACAGGACATGTGGAAAAGCAATAACAAGTATAGTAAATCGCTTTGCTCGATAGACCAACACTTGATTTGAAATCTAACGAGAATACCAACAAAACGCTGGCTTTTGATGCGAAGGAAATTTTGCAATCTCACCATATTTTGGGCACGGAACGTTTTTGAAAATAAAGCAAGGCAAAGAACGAAGCAATTTTCCTTACTGAATTTATAACACAGTAATTTAAAGTGGTGAGAACAGCACAGCACCGTAAACAAGAAGCTACTATTAGTATAATCATAACTATAACAAAATTCTCTAATCTGATTGGCTATCAACTGCCCTGATTTCAGCCTTAATAGGACAGTTAAATAGGGCAGTACGCGTCATGCCTGAGTAATTGGACAGTACGCGCCATCACGCGCGCGCTTAAATGGCTTTTTTTTTCACTTCTGGCATAAAAAATCTTGGAATTTCATGTGTTTTGATTTAAAAAAAAAAGAAGTTTATACAAATTTTGTTAAAGTTATGATTAATTGGTAATAGGACTGAGTGGAGTCCAATTCGGTCTGTAATCATACTCGTGATTAAACAAATCGGACTTCCGCTTCGCGGTCGTCCGATTTTGTTTATCACTCGCATGATTACAGACCGAATTGGACTCCACTCAGTCCTATTACCATTACTTGTATTAAAATTTTGGGGGGAAGGGGGAGGCCAAAGTTTGTCGCTGAGCGTTAGTTTTAGCAGAAGCCTCTGAGAGCTTCGTGAGAGTGAAATGAAATGACTATGATGTCATTTGAGTGACTGAAAGAATTTTTGAGGTATCCTACGCGCGCATTTTTCATGAAGTAATCTCTATTTGAGAAATAGAAAACATTTTCCGTGTTTCTATCGACTTATAGAAACACGAGTGGAAGTTTGGGAGAACGAGAAATGCTGTTTTTAGAAAACACCACGACGAAAAAAAGAAAAACAACTTGTTAACTTTGATGACCAAAATGTAAATTCTCTTTAGTCGCGTCATCATTACGTCAACAGCTCGTGCTAGTTCTGTATTTCTATCGAGTTTTAGTATAAATCTACTAGCGTTCTATCACAAATGCCGCGCTCTGATTGGCTACGCTACCCACTATCTATTCTGTGATAGATAGTGAGTAGTATAGCAGTGTGCCCTTGCTAACAAAATGGCGGCCGCTTCTTCACGTTTTCGAAGTGTCCGTGAAGACGTTTTAGACAGTTTACTAGTCGAGGCTATTCCAGAAAAGACACAGTTTTGAACGACTAGTAGATTTATACTAAAACAATTAGATTATTCGCTCTCGATTTCTATACGTTATAGTTGACTCGGGCTGCGCCCTCGTCAAAAAAAATATCTCGATAAAAATCTCGAGCTCATAATCTAATTGTTTAATAGAAGCACGAATTCTAACCAATCAGCGCGCGTACTTTCTTAGGACTGTTTTCTAATTGTGCTTTTCTTTAGCGCCCTTTTTTGTTTACTGCCCTTTTTTGTTTGTGTCAGTTTGTACTTCTTTAGGCTGAATGTTGTTCAACCCAAAAACGTATCCCAAATAACAGCGGATTGTGTTGTAAAAATTGACACTTACCTACTTCAAAATCCTCCAGATTTTGCAAAGGTTGGAAAGATGACGAAACAGTGCCATTTCTGCTATATTTACAGGTACTAATGTAGTTATGATCATACCGACGGGTTGGTAAATTGCCATCGACTTGTGCCCTAATCTGAAACGTGTAAATAAAGTAGTCGGTTAATGACGTAGTATTGGCGCAGTCACTCCCAACAAACGGACCATATGATGCTGTAGTTCCATTAAATGATGGACGGCAAGCGTCGGCGCCTCCTCCGTTTAATCTCCATTCGTCTTCTCCTCCAGCCGCAGTCCACTCGGGCAGGTCAGGGACATCATTAATTGTGATAACAATGTGCGTGCCATTTTCGCCACAGCGTACATCAGCATTCGAAAATTGACAGGGGTAAACTAGAAACAAATATGAATCAGCAATGTTAGTAACAGCTTGCCAGGGACTACAAACAGGTTAGATATGGCGCTTTTGACAAACCTCAAGTGGCAGACGTTACTAGGGGAACATTTTTTTAGCAGTCTTCTTTACTTGTTGTTCGTCACAGGTATTGTTTCCTTTCTTAATGAAAGTGTTACGAAGCGTTGCGTCTTTTTTAATAATTCTCGTAATTCGCACAATTCGTATGTCCATATTTAGTAATGATATAGCTAGGGGTAACTTCTAACCAAACTGTTGGTACGTAAGTCACTGCGAAATTGTTTATGCATCAGAATAGAGCACAAAATTGTACTCAAGAAATTGCTATGATTTAGCACTGCAAACGTCACGAAAAGAAGAGCAAGACATAACGCTAATGCGCAATCCCTTCCTGAATTCTATACCTCTATATCAAAAGCGTCCTTTTCAACAACTTGAATTGCAAGTTACAGCAAAATGACATGAGACAGGGATAATCTTCTCACAACCTCCCCTGGTTTCTTTTAAAAGCGGTATAAATATCAGTAACTTTCATGTCGGACATATTAAAAAGAGTTTTCCCGAGAATGCGAGAGTCAAGGTCAAACGTTTCATGCAAAATTCGGGACGCAACACGAACCGGGTAACAACTGAAAAAATTTACAATTATTAATGAAAATGGAAACGAAATGAAACAAGCCTGTCTATAACCATACGATTTGAAAGCAATCTAATGTTTTTTTTTTTTCTCTTTGGCGTGGTCGTTGTCTTTGCTTAAGCCTTCTATAAACTCCAAAGTTTTTTATCCTACAGAAACTAGAAGATGAAATTCGACTTTTTTGGGTCTCCTGTGGCCACAGGGCGTCTGGTATTTATTTCTTAGATTTTAAGTTAAATGACAATAAAGGGAAAACGTCCTCACCTGAAGGTTGATACACGGCTCTCACTTGCCTTTCATATAAGGTAATGTTATACACCCTGGCTTGGGCAATTCGGCCAGTTAAAAGATCCCCAACACTAAAGAATAAATATTGTGTTTGAAGTTGGATATTTGGGGGGAATGTTTCCATTGCTATCACCGAACCATTCAGGAACACACGAGCTTCACCGGTGACGCCATCATAGGAAGCACCAACATGGGTCCAGGAGAAACTCGGTAAGAGGGCATTTGCAACAACAAATGACTCCGTGCCATCGCTTTGAAAGATAATCCATTCTATAACAGATTCCTCTGGTACGTATATAAGACTTACGTTGTAAAAACTTCCATTTAGAGAGTAGCCCATCAAAAACTGAACATCAGACTCTGGGGGATCAGGAATAAAGTAGACCCAGCACAGGAAGGTAACAGAAGATTGCACGTTTAGCGCCTCTCCAGGGCCGCTAAAAACAATCAAAACCTGGGTTCCATTAAATTGGTAGGAGCCATTATGATTACCGTCAGGGCCTGGGGCTAACTGAGGGTCGTTTCCTTCTATGGCAGCTTCCAAGGGAAGTGTTCGATTCTGAATCTCCTCTGTAAAATGCTGGCCATCAAGAGGATAATATGCTACTGGATCCGGACAGGTTGAATTTAGGGTTGCCGTGACTACAGAGGAAAAAGTGGAAAGTGCTCAGAAAAACCGCACAATACTCACAAACTGATTCTAAATAAACCAACACAGGCCATATAACTAAATATCCTGTATAAAGCGTCTATTGCTTTGCAAAGAACAAATTAAGAAAAAACTAAATTTGCCATCGATGCAAACATTCATTGGTAAGCATCCATAGTACCACAGTACAGCACTGTTCAGTATCTTTCCAAAGAGTGATCATACTGCATAGTTCGGTCCACAGACGAAAAAGTTATAACCACACTGTATAGTAAAACAAACCTGCAAACAGTACCACAGTACAGTACTGTTCAGTGGCTTTCCAAAGAATGGTTACACTTCATCGTTTAATTAATCCACAGATGAAAAAGTGGGAACCACAGTGTTTTGGTAACACAAACAGTAATACATGCTCTAAAGAAGTGTTCAGCACCTTTCCAAACAATAGCCGAATCGCAGTTCCACTGCATAGTACTGCTTTGTAAATTTCAACAGTATGGCTACCTTGGAAAGCTTTTTTTCACAGAGGAAAATGTTATAACGAGAATAAAGCACAACCAAATTATATAGCAAAATGAACAGTATCACCCAAAGCAATGATATTATATGTTGCTATTACACATAAAACGGTTTTGCTTGCAGTTAAAAACTTTAGAACCACATTATATAGTAAAATTGAAGACATGATTTGGTTCAAGTTGCAAAAGTGGGTTCTAAGTTAAATTGCATAAAACAGTGAGAGAATGTTAAATCTTACCCCTTGGAATTCCGTACTGAAAAATGGCGGTCAACAATAAAACCAAACTTGCAAATAGCCACATCTCTCACAGTTGACAGCTCTTGAACGCTATTCTAAAAGTTCTTCTTTGGTTGAGCAACAAAAAAAGAGAAACATTTCACTACATCACAATACTATTAATAAAGGTAGGGAAAAATCCCTAAATTGATAGAATGATGATTGATCATGGAGTATAAAACCTGAATAAAAAATGAACCCATCGCTAGGAGCGTTCCGCTCCGCTATATTCTTGATCGGGCGTTTTGATATATTGACCTAGAAATTTTACTTATTATTATATGATTATCACTTTTTGTATTTTCCCATTTCTTGTATTTATTCCTCGCGAAGCGAGGTTACTAATCGTGTCGCTTTCGGTCAGACCACGTGGCTCGCAAGCCCGAGTAAATCGAGCCGAGAGTTTTTATATATGTATATATTTAACAAATAAAGAAGCCTAAGCCGTGTATATACCTCTTATGAATAGAGTTCGAGGTCCGTACTGTAAAATACGGACCGAGTTTTTTCCCGTCGATTTATGGCGCAAGCGCGAAGCGCGCGGGCCATAAATCGACGGGAAAAAACGAGGATCCGTATTTTACAGTACGGACCGAGAAAACGAGGTTAATAAGATATTTATTATATCTCTGGAGTTATTTTGGCGACCAAAACAAACTTTAGCGGGCCGTACAGTGAAGTACGGCCCGCTAAATTGACCAATCACAGCGCGCGTACTAACTGAGAGATATAATAAACTGTGATAAAACACGACGGGAATTTGAGAACACGAGTGAAATATACATTTCTCGAGTGTTCTCAAATTCCCGGAGTGTTTAAATCACAGTGTAATACACGGCTTAGGCTTCTTTATTTGCTTTATGATATAGATTTTACATGCCGCGAGTCAGAGAAACAAAAAAGCACACAGATCGCCAAACCGACGCCATTCAATACCAACTTCTCGACTGTTTTCGCTTTTTCTTCTTCATTTGTCTTATTATTCTCAGCTTCAAAACTTTCTGCTGCTTCGCAGAGAACTCCATCATGAATTTCTTCAAAGAAAATGTTTTTCGCCGTCTCTTACAGAATTGTTGAGTAGAGGTAATATGGCGAAAAACAATAAAACACGCTTTTTCTATGTTTTATACTCTGGTTTTTGGTTTTTTGGTTTTATACTCTGGTTTTTGGTTTTTGACCAATTAGAGCGCGCGTAAGAACGCAGCTATATTATATATTTAGCAATTATTCCACGAAATCGAGTCGTACATTATATTTAGCAATTATTCCACGAAATCGAGTCGTATATGAGCTAATAGCCAACGAGGCGCGTAGTGCCGAGTTGGCTATAGCTCATATACGACGAGATTGAGTGGAATAATTGTTTTATTATATCTCCAAACCCTCGCTTATGAGACACTGGATTTAGTTTGTACGACAAGAATTGACTTTGTTATTGTTTTTGAACAGAACCATGTTGTTGTCGAGCCGACATATTGTAGAGCCGATGTGTAAAAAAGTTTCAAACACGAGTCTGGCTCGTTTTTAAACATCTCTTTAATGTACTCGTCAATTTTTTTTCGAGTTAGCAAATTAGTTTGAGAATATTAAAGTGGAAAAAGTAGGCAGAAATAAAATTAAAACTCAGTTTAAGGGCTTCACAGATCTTTCAAAATGGCGGCTGTTTGTAAGAGTTTCACTTTCGTTCGTAGTAAACAATTTCGCAATATAATTTGCTCACTTACCGTCGAATAATTTCATTCCATATTTATTTGCTTTGGTAGTATCTTTTTGGTGTATGATTTTTAAGCAAGACTTGAATTTCTCCCTGTATAATTCAAGAAATCCTCCCTATAGATATAGATATATATATATATATATATATATCTATATCTATATATATATATATGTACATATATATATATGTATAGTGTAAAAGTTGATTAATCGTAAAACAGTGCTCAATACGTGAACGTAGAGCGAAGTAGTTGTTGCGGGAGAAAAAAACACACAAGCAAACTACAGGTTTATCCCTACAAGCCTGTTTCGTGGTTGCCCACTCGTCAGGGGATTTAAATCCTATAAATAATCCTTTATTATATCTGCAACCCTTGTCTATGAGCAAACGCGCGCTCTGATTGGTTCCCTACTCATGGTATATCAGCTCATATACCACTGGCACGGAAAACGGCCATCATGAAGGGATGATTTCTTGAATTAGACAGGGAGAAATTCAAGTCTTGCTTAAAAATCATACACCAAAAAAATACTACCGAAGCAAATAAATAGGGAATAAAATTATTCGACGGTAAGTGAGCAAATTATATTGCGAAATTGTTTAACGGAACAATACGAGACGGCACATACGAGGCAAAATTTAGATCGGGTGCATTAAAATTGCATTCCAAAAGAAAAGAGCCACCATATTGGGATGTAGCCAATGAGAAGAGGGAGCACCATTTGGCATCGCCAGCTTCATATAAACGTTTAACCCATGCTGCTTTCAAAGACTTGTCCATCATGGTGAAATCTACCATGTTAAGGCCACCTTTCTCTTTTGGACCTATAAGCGTGTTACGTTTGACCTTATCAGGCTTGAAGTTCCATATGAACTTGAAGCAAACATCATTAACTTCACTAGTAAATTTCGGCGGTACTAGTAAATTGTTTCACTAGTAAATATTGCGATCTTCCCTCGACATTCTTCACTCCATTTATATTTTTTCATTCCATCGCGACTAATAAATTTGTGGAAATAATTTACATCCCTATTGGTGCATTGTGTCTCCGGCCTTGGTATTGGTTTCGGTTTATATAGTTTATTTTTGCTCTTTGGTTTCGGGATTAAGATGAAGAACTGATACTTTTGGTTTGAAGTATAAAAAAGCTCTTTCGGTAACGGGTTCGGATCTGATACATGCGGTTTGCCATATTATTTTCGTTTCGGAAACTATGTGGTTAAGGTTGTCGTTCATTGAGTTGTGGTTGAATATTTGTTCAATTTACTCCTCTTTATTTTCAACCATAGTTATCCAGTTTTTGGTTATCCCGTTTTGGCGCATACGTTGCTATCCACTTTGGTTTAATCCATCCCTATCCACTTTCGCTCAATCCATACCTCATCCACTTTCACTCAATCCATCCATAACTACTTTCACTCAATCCACCCCTATCCACTTTCACTTAATCCATCCCTATCCACTTTGGTTTAATCCATTTGAGGTTTAATCCTTTGCAATCCAGTTTTTGGTTACAGTCACACACATTTTGATTTTGTTAGGCTTGAGCTCTAGGTATGAAAAATACCTGGAATGTTGGTTGTGCATTAGCTCTGGAAAATCACTAAAATTATCGTTATTAACCAGGAAAAAAGTGAAGGCTTATCAGTTACTTCCAATCATACTACCCCAAGTACACTTTTTGTGAAGAAGGAACTTTCCTCCGTATTTCATTTAGTCCCTTTGCACAGGCCTAATTCCCAGTCAAGAGAATGATTAATCAGGGAGTTTAAAACCAGAGTAGAGGATGAGCCTTTCACTAGGAGCGTCCCGCTCCTTTATATTCTTTATCGGCCGTTTTGACAGACCAAGTTATTTTTAGAAACGCATTTCGCACGAAATCGCGGTGTTTTTGCCCAGGTTCGCAAAAGCAATAAGATTGCCAAGTAAACTGTGCGTGAAGAAAGAACTTTCCTCCGTATTTCATTTTCCTATATGCCCTCTGCACAGGCTTAATTCCCAGTACTGATAGTTTCTGATATGATAACGCCTTTCAGCAATCACATACGTTATCGTGCACTGCAAGAGGGTTGGCGATCTTCATAGAGGTGGGTTGTGTTGCAATAAAGTCACCCAACTTGACGATTTGAAATAGTGTCACAAAACTATGAAAACTGTAAGGAAGACAACACCTATCTAACAATAACAAGGTCTGTCAAAACGCTCGATCCAAAAGGTAATAAGGGAGAGGAACGCTCTATGTAGCTTGGGTATACAAACAATAGCCTCCATTTGGTGCGAAAATATGTTCGAATAATTGTCCGCATATATGATCTGCTCCGTGGAGCGAACAATTTCTCGCGTGCAAAACTCAAAATATGTGACGATTCTAATTTAATATATAAAGAAGGACAAAGTTTGTCTACCACAGTTGAAATATAATAACATAAATAAATAAGAACAAACTTAACATTCGCACTACGAAAACTGATTTCTATAACAAGCCAAAGAGTCGCTAACGACTAAGAAGGACAAATGTCTCACACCTCGCCCCAGGACTAAATTGCAACACCACCTAGCTTGAAATTAAGTGAGTTTAAATGTCTATTCTATACAGTTTGTCTATCATGTAATTTTGCTTAATTAAAAGATAGTATAATTTTAATGCTGAAAAAAGAATATCAAAAATGTATTAACCTTTAGCTTCTGGCCATTTATTAGCAATATTAGATATCCCATCAAACTCACTAATTTTATGTCCTTTTTGAACCGTGACGATACGGGTCACCAATGTTAGCTATGCTATTCAACACAAGAACTACAATGTAGATCAAGAGCCACACCGTGTTAAAAGTATTTCATCCTTGAAGAAGGCACTAGAAAGGAGCCGTGTCAAAACATCGCCGGGTCGGTGAATTGTTTAGCTGCTTGGGGCCAAGCCTAGCAATGTGATTTCTTCAAAGGCGAGCACTCCGCTTCATCTTTTTCTGTAATAATAGATTCCATGCTATCCTATTATTTACCTCATCAAAGGGCTTGTATGGGAGAGGCAGGCACCTATTCATGGGCTCCTGACCTCTTCTAATATTTTACCAATGGATACGCTTTACTTTGAAACAGTATCCTGCCTTATGATGTGCCGAAAAAATCTGTACCGAAAACGATTTTGGATCTCTTTACTTGATGTAGTGTATGCTGCACACTTATCCATAGCTACTATGTATCCCTCCATTAACTATAATTTATCTTTTATTTTGTAAATAAACTTGACTTAATTGACTTGAGCGAGAATAGAAGAGTTAATAATATCCAAGTACTTGTTTGTTAGATTTTTCAGCGTAGCTAATCTGCTACTTACTTGTAAGTTTACGAACTCAAATTAAGAGAAGACCATGAAAAATGTCTGTATTGCTAAGATACTGACCTTAATTTGCTATTCTTAAAACCCTTGACTAAAGCAGCAAGACGGAATGCTGATAAACTATATAATTATTCCAACCACAAATTCGAACACAACAGGATAAATAAAGTTTATTTATCCTGTTGTGTTCGATTTCAGGCTAAGGCCAGTTTGCAAACCCCGTGGCTTCAATTATCCCTTTATTTAAATCGATTTACAAACATGAAGATACAATAAATAAAGCAAATCAATTCGCGTTGCCTTCCTGTAAACTTCAAGTGATAAGTTTGTAATTTACAATCATTATCAGAAGAGGAAAATCGACTCTGCGTTTGAGGTTTCTTTACTCTTAGTAACTAAGGGCAGCATGCATTCTTGCATTGGGTTTTAAAACAGCATGGAGTCAAACGCCCGCGGATCAAAGTGAACGGTTTATTTGTTCAATTTTCGAAAAATAAAAATAGCACCTTCCAGCACTATTCTGGGCGCTGTTCAACACATTAAGAAATAGATCAAGAGCCACACAGTCAAAAGTATTTTATCCTTGAAGAAGGTCCACTGGAAAGCAGTGTCAAAATATCTGGTCGGCGAATATTCACTTTTCAAGTTACATTCAGTTGTACTCAAGGTAATTACTGTAGATCTTCAGAGGTCTCTTCCTAAGAATCATTCGTTTGCACGTAGCCAACTCAGATTGCTACGACTTTATAATATAAATAAGTTATCATTAGTCTAAAAGAACTTGAGAAACTTTAAATAGAGAAAACAGTTGTAAAGCCTTGTTTAATGATTCTGGACCAGGGTTTTGAATAACACAACTCACAGCAAGAATATTCAAAGAATTGTTCAGCTGTGTAAGCAGAAATTTAAGGCCGGCCACATTCAAAGTTTTTACCTTTTTCTGCGGGCGTAGAATTTCTTCTGAACTTTTTCTGCGGGCGTAGAATATGTTTTACTTTACGTTTCCAAAATATGGAAAATATGAAATACATCATACTTTGGCACTACAGATGGAGCAATAATTAGAGGATTCTTGACACTGGCTTGTATTAGCGCAATTTTCGGCAACAGTGCTTTGTATCTTACCGGTAACAAAGTGATTTCGAGTGCAACTTTGAATACACAGCTGAGCAAACGTAAAGTGAGCGTTAGCCTCTTACAAGAACGACTTATTTGAGCTACGACATTTAATTAACAATAACAAAAATTGTTAACAATTTTTCAGTGTAGCTAATCGGCTACTTACTTGCACGTTTATGCACTCAAAGTAAGCGAAGACCAAGAAAGATGGCTTGTTTTGTCAAAGGTGCTGTCCTTAGTCTGCTAATCTTCAAACCTTTGAACTGAACAGAGAAGTCGTGTGCGACTAATGATATAACTATTTCAACCACAAAGTCTGGAACAAGACTAGACTCTAGACTGGACTCTGGACTCTGGACTAATTTTAAAATATATTTCAAAACAAACTAACAGGACAAGATGGGAAGTTTTTTCTGATCTCGAATAATTCAAGTATGATAATTCTTCTGAATTCTGAAGCTCCAACCATTGAATATTATACGGTTTCAACATGCCTATAAATTGGTTTTCCTTTTGAACCTTTTAAAATTGGTAATTTCAAAGATCTTCAAAAAATAAAGAAAAATACACATAGACGAAGCAACTAAAAAAGGCTTTGTGAAAGACTAAATCCGCTTTGAATACCGGTCTTCTACACACTCACTAAAATTCAGAAACCGACACCAGTAGGGAGACCAGTAATATCAGGATGTGATGGCACATCAGAGAAAGTATCATCATTTGTTGATAGAATTCTTTAGCCTATAGCAAAGCAGCAAAGGTCATATCTGAAACTCTATTAACTTTATAGAGAAAACGAAAGTCCCAAAGGGGATTTTTCTCGTTTCAATGGACATATCGAGCTTATATACAAACATACCACAGGATGAGGGAATCCAAACAGTATGCAGAGCATACGATTTATTCTATGAAAGGAAACCTCCTATCCCTACTCCACTACTTAAAGAAGCGCTCAGGCTTGTTTTACAAGAGAATTCATTCAGGTTTAATAGAAAGAATTACTCTGTTCTCCAAACACCTGGAACCGCTATAGAAACAAAGATGGCAGTGGCTTTAATTTTGCCAATGTCTTCATGGACAAAGTTGAAAGAGAAATCGTAAGCCAAAGCGCATTCAAGCAACTCGTTTTGAAACGCTACATAGACGACATATTCTCCCTCTGGAACACAAACACAGTTCATTGCTCGAACAAACAATACACCCTACAATCAAATTAAAAGCTGAATAAATAAATAAATTTATTGGACACCATCATTGACAAAGACATAAGATTAGAAGCAAAATGAGTTCTTGATGTGCGAACCTACTTCAAGCCTACTGAGACATTTTAATACACACATTTAATTTCTAATTCTGCACCCACGAGGTGTCAAAAGGGGATTTGTGAAAGGAGAGACTTTACGACTCTGAAGAAAAAGCTCTTCTGAAACATCATTTGAAGAGAAAATTAAAACCTTCAAAACGCACCTTGCAGAGAGAGGTTACCCTAAAGAGTTTATCAAAAAACCACTCACAAGTGACATTTTAAGACATATCAGAGCCCTCTAATAAAAGCATAAAGAAAATAAAAGAATCTTGTCATTTGTAACACAATATCATTCATTGATTTTGATAGAGTTATAGGGAACGGCCACTAATTTCGTACAAGAAAGGGCGTTTCCTAAAAGATATACTCGTTAGAACAAATCTATCACTGAAGAAGGCTCAAAACTCGCAAGAGGGAAAATGTATTCCAAACATAGGCCAGAGTCCAGAGTACAGTCCTATTTGTAGACTATGCCTGTAATAGAAATAACAAACCAATTCGCGTTGCCTTCCTGTAAAATTCAAGTGATAAGTTTGTAATTTACAATCATTATCAGAAGAGGAAAATCGACTCTGCATTTGAGGTTTCTTTACTCTTAGTAACTAAGGGCAGCATGCATTCCTGCCTTGTAAACAAGTTTTAATACAGAATGGGGTCCAAAGCCTGCAGACCCATACTGAACCGTTCATTTGTTCAATTTTTAGAAAAAAAAAAACTACCCAGCGGGAATGCTTTTACATTTTTTACATTTCAATGGATACAATTAGAGCAGTGTGCGTTCAACTGGAAAATAGCTGCGTGTATACAAAATTGGGAAGCCTGAAAAAGCCTAATGGAATATGATTAACTGCAACGACTTAGAATATTTCTTTAATGAACAGTCTTCCATTATCGACAAGAAACAAATCATTCGTTTCCTGAAGAAACTCATAAGCATTATTCAACTGAAGAAGCAAAAATTGCTAAAATTGACGTAAGCGATACTTTAGTTATGCCCACTTCAGGCGCCCTACGTTTTATGTGCCCAACCTAACTGAGTTAGATCCGAATTTAGAGCGACAGTGCGACATTCGATTTAGCTGGCGCACCATGTGCCGACTCTTACCTTTATCCGATTTAAACAGAAAGAGATAAACCTGACTCCAAAACATAACGTAGGCATTTGCTTCGGCTCATTGATTCTCATCAACATTTATTCCTTCCAATCTGTCTATGTTAATAGATGTTATTATAGTGACAGGCTGTCCGCCTTGGCCAGTTTTGACCATTTCAGGGTTGGTTCATTTCATTTTGACCATTTGACCCATTTCATGGGTTGGCGCAGTGGTGAGAGCCGGCTCGCCTTCCAGCAATGTGTCCCGGGTTCGATTCCCGGCCCCGGCGTCATATGTGGACTGAGTTTGCTGGTTCTCTACTCTGCTCCGAGAGGTTTTTCTCCGGGTACTCTGGTTTTCCCCTCTCCACAAAAACCAACATTTGATTTGATTTGATTTGATTTGTGCTTTACAGTGTCCCCAAATAGTGCGTCAGTGCTAGATACAGTTGACACTCAAATAAAGTTCATTATCACGACCACGGGCAAGACGGACCAGTGTGTGATGTCATGTATATTACTTAGTCTATAGACCTCAGACGGTGAGAAACGTCACGTGCAGGGTCACGCAATTTTTGCAGGTATGTTATTCAAACAATCAGCTATATTATGAGGAGAGAGGGTGTGGAGCGCAGGGTGTCCCTGCACTACAAACCAACCGCACCTAACAAGCGAAAAAACCGACAACGGAGTAACATCCTGTGGTAAAACTCCCCTTTCAGCAAGAACACAAGTATTAACTTCGGACACAAATTCCTCGCTCTAGTAGATAAGCACTTCCCAAACGACCACGAGCTCCGCAAAATCTTCAACCACAACACCATCAAGATCAATTACAGTTCCATGAACAACACTAAACAAATATCGAAAAACTAAAAAATAATCGACAACCATAATAAACACATCCTAACCACATCTACACGAACCAACGATGCCGCCGCCGCTAACACTAAAGACAGCAAGACATGCAACTGCCGACAAAAGAACACTTGCTCGTTCGACGGAAACTGCCTGCAACCATCGGTAATCTACGAAGCCACCGTTACACGCAAAAACAACAACAGGTCGCAACACGCCACGCTGAACACACGGAAACTGCACCGAACTCAGCAAACACATATGGACACTTAAAGACAACAACATTGAACACTTTATTTCCTGACGCATCCTGTCATCACACTTGCCATATAACAGCTCAAGCAAAAGATGTAACCTCTGCCTCAAAGAAAAATTGGTTCTGTCCTCGTGTACCGGTACACAAGAGCCGATACAAAAGACCAAACAATACGCCACACATAACCAATGAATCCTAAACAAAGAAAATACAATGGCTATTCCGTTGTGTTCCGGTACACGAGGACAGAATCGAAAAATTCCTAATTATCTGCAGACCCGAACTGTCCACGCTAAACAAACGTAATGAGCTTTTTATTACAATTTAATGGCAAAATCACTACAATAAAATAAAGATGGTACTCTGAAAATAAGTTATAAGAATTAAGAGGAAGCAAGAGGAGATAAGTGAAAAGGAAAAAAAAAGGGAGAGAAAGAAAGGCAAAGAGAAAGACTGAGATCAGAGATAAAAGAAAGTAAAACAGAGCAATTAGGATAGTCCACAAAAGAGTTGACGACCCCATACAAGGCGGACCACCTGAGAAACACCTCCTAAGAACCATTTACAAACATGAAGAAATAAATAAAAATAAATAAATAAAAAAGACACACGTGTTTTATCTATTTTTAAAGCAAAACTTAAAACATTTTTGAACGATCTTAGCTCATTTTATCTTTGAATTTTAACTTTTTTACCAATACGAACTCTTTTTACTCTTATTTATCTTAGCTTGTAGTAATTATTAGGTAATTCTTACTGTCATTTTTAGGTGATTTTTACTTAGGAGGGCTCCACTGAAAACCGCCTTTTGCGAGTTGGATTCCCTCACTAAATATTATTATTATTATTATTATTATTATTATAAAATAACTAATGCAATATTAGATTCGTTACTAGCTTGTGTTTTCTTGCCGCCACAGAAACAAAACCCTGTTACGCAATACCTGGTATTTAATGTTTACTATTAGTATATTTAATAGGACTCCATGCTGTCCAATTAAGAAAATATTGGATGAGAAAATTCAGAGGAACACCAAAATTGGACAAGGCCTCAAGCCGAGTCCAATTTGGTGTTCCAAGGAATTTTCGAATCCAACATTTTCTTAATTGGACAAGCACGGAGTCCTGTTATTTGTTAATTATATAGCTACCTCTAAATCCAATATTGGCAACTGTCCAATTTTTCTTAAATTGGATAGGTGTCCAATTTAAGAAAAATTGGACAGTTGCCAATATTGGATTTAGAGGTAGTTGTATAATTATTATGTAAACTATATTGTATATAAGTGAAGGTAAAGAACATTCTTATTAAATCCCTTGAAGAGTGGGAAACTACGTAGCCGGCTTGAAGGAATGAAAGTGTAGTTTGTTTGTGTGTTTTTTTCTCCGGCCGCATCTATGTTTGTATTAATGTATGTATGCATGTATGTATGTATGTGTAAATGTATGTATGTATGTATGTATATATATTTAATGTATGCACATTGTGGAAGAACACATTCTGTTAGTTATCGTGTTTAGTGTGTGACTTATTAGATTTATTTTAACGAACCTACGCGTCCGTCTTCCATAAAGAACCACAACAGAAAGTAACGCCCAATTTTTTTTCTATTTAAAAATGCACCTTTAATTTTGCTTTTCTTCAAGTAGTGCGTAACTACAACTACAGTGGCCCACAAGTATCACGGCAAAACGTTCATGACAATACCGCACACTTAAAAAAAATATGTCAACAACTACTTTGCGTTCATCCCTTATGTTCTGGAGAACAAAATTTATTTTAAAATTGACGAAAAATGAATTTATTTCGCGCGCACAAAGCCTGTGAACATCTCGGCAAACGTTTGTGAACATTACCGCAAACGTTTGTGAACATCACGGCAAAAGTTTGTGAATACCACGGCAAAAATTTGAAAACACCACTGCAAAAGTTTGAAAACTCCACTGCAAAAGTTTGAAAACGCCACTGCGGAAGTGAAATTTTAGAGAGGAACTAAACATCCTTCTCACCAGTCTGAATGCTAACGTATACATAAAATGGCGGATAGAGATGCAATGCAGAAGAGGAGGCAATTCGCGATTATTTCAAGAAAGGATTTAACTGTGATAAAATACTTGCACTCTTAGATAAATATCATGATATTCGAATGAGTATGGCAACGTTGAAAAGGCGCTTTACGCTCTGAAAAGAAGAAATGTACAATACGATCTGAATTCAGTTCGAGAGAAAATCAGAAGTCTGTTAGATGTACCAAAAAAAAAAAAACGTTTGATACATATGATTGTGTGTATTTTTAAAGGGATTTTACCAAGGGTGACTAGAATTTATTAAGAACTTCTCCACAAACAATTTACCACGCCATTGGATGACGTATCATGCACAGCCAGTGGGCATGCTCCGTTTTGAGCAATGTAAAAACATGTGGGGTAGGGAAGGTAGAACAAAACAGCAGCAAATACTTTATTAATAATACTTGCGAATATATCTCATTACCAAGAGAGTAAAGACATTAAGGACTGGAAAATACCTTGTATAAAACGCATTTACTGATTAAGTGGTGGCAGGAGGCTAACTCTTGCCTTGTCACACTAGTTAACTTGCTCGTGAATAAAAATCGTCAATTCACCACTACCCTGCTCAGATTTTGCTATCGAAGTCAGCAGCCTCACACACAGGATTTTCTGGAGCCGTGGTTGGTATTTCAGTGACAGGAACATTTCGTCTGCGCATTCGTATCACAAAGAATACAGTTACGCAAACAATTGCCATGGCAACGACAACGCTGACACTGATGATGATGTTCAATTTTGCAGGGAACTTGGTTTGTGGGTGGGATTCGTCCAGTGTCGTATCTGCAAAACAAAATTTGTCCTTATAATTCCGCATCTAATGGTCTAAAGGTAATTTAACGTTTTTCTCTTCTTTTGAAGACATAACTTGAGAAAAGTCAATTTGCCCGAAGACATAGTATCGACCGCATGCGTAAAGCTAACTAGAAAACCTTGGTTAATCGATTCTGAAATAAAGTTCAAAATGAGAAGTGTATTCGGAAGCTTAACTGAAGCACGACAAGGAAGACATCCAGGATCAAAAATCAAATCAGGATGCCACTAATTATAAACAATTGCGTCAAACAACAGCACAGAATACTGCACATGAACAAATTACAGTTTTGTAATTATCTTGCTGTCTCCTGCAAAAAGGGAACATTGAATGACCAGTTTTCATGTTTTTCTGAAGACGCGAGGGTACAAGAAATTCAAGATAAAGAACGAACATTAAAATTGGAAAATTCAACAGAGTTTGAAAGAAATTTGTCAACAAAAAACGCCTGCGTCATTATTACATTGGAAAAGGTAAAAACAAATCTATTTTCCACTGTTATCATCCTCGGCGTCGACTACGAGTTTGCTTACTTTAGCTTTTTTGAGGAAGCGCACTCAAAATCCTAAGTGGTGTGGTAACCAAGTAAAGTAGTTTAATCCTTATTATTAGGTAAGAGCCCCCTCTAGAGATTTCTTACTCCGTAACAAACCTTGCCCTCCTTGTTCACGGTCAACGAATCGGAAGGGTCCTGCAGACACCTTTTGCTCGTATACTTCCCCTTGTAACTCGCCTGCATTGCGTCGTGTACGTTCATCAAAACACCCATTGTCACAAAGTCCCTGGCATACTTAAGAGGAGTTTGCGGAGAGACATGCGTATAATTCACAGTGGAACCAGACAGTGCTTCGTGAATCACCGGGTTCGGCCCCCGCATATCGAAAAGCTCGAAGAGAGAATTCTTCACTCTCAGCAGTTTGGTTCTCACAGTTGTAGCTCAGAGTCGGTTCTTTGCCCGTGTCACAGCTTAAGTCAAAGCAAAAGCTTGACATCAGTGGAAAAAATGGAGTTTAATGTACGTATTCTTTAAAGTGGCTTGTCGTCTTCAGTTACTACATAGATGCAATATGGTTTGTGTTATGTAATGTCAAGGGAAAGTTCCTCCATCACTTAAGACGTTTTGGAGAACGTAAGGTTGTAATTAAATGCATTCTTATCAACCATATGTTTGCACTTATTTGTTGTGTGAACTACCCTTTCTTACACACGGGTAAGTTCTTTTTTCCCAGGGTTACGAACATTTTGATTTGTCACAAACCTAATCTTGATGGTGCAAGGATTTATAGAATAGTGAGCCTTCCTAATGCTCGTTACCTTTTTCCTATTAGGTCGTGCACGTCATTGGTTCCATCTTCGTCCGAGGAAGTGTAACAATATTCTAAGAGAAGGTCAATTGGTTCTCCAAACTCGTGAGTGACTGTCACTTGCACGTAGATAATTTCATTGAGGTACACTGTGCTTGTTATTAGTTGGGTGTGGTCGTCATCCCTAAATAGCTGCATGTTGAACGTAAAATCGGTGGTTCCTGTACAAAAGAGATCACAGGGTTCGTCAAGAGATTAAAGTTTCTATTTATGGGCAGTGTGATTGTTATTTATAGGTACTTGTTGCTGGAGATAAAATCATCATACAGAACATGTGGAAAAGGCATAACGCGTGTAGTAAATCGCTTTGCTCGTTTGACCAAAACTTGATTTGAAATCTAAGGAGAATACCAACAAAACACTGGCTCTTGATGCGAAGGTAATTTTGCAATCTAATCAAATTTTGGGTACGGAATGTTTTTGAAAATAAAGCAGAGCAAAGAACGAAGCAATTTTACTTACTAAATTTATAGCACAGTAATTTAGAGTAGTGAGAACTGCACAGTACCGTGAACAAGAATCTATTATGAGCATTATATTTACATTTTGGGGGAAGGGTTGAGTTTGCCGATAAGCGTTTTCTTTTGCAGAAGCCTCTGAGAGCTTCGCGAGAGTCACGTGAAATGACTAGATGTCATTTGAGTGATTGAAAGAATTTTTGAGGTATCGTACGCACACATTTTTCACGAAGTAATCTCTATTTGTGATATTCTGGCGTAGCGCCCTTTTTTGTTTAGCGGTCTTTTTTTGTTTGTGTCAGTTTGTACTTCTTTAGGCTGAATGTTTTTCAACGCGAAAACGTATCCCAAGTAACAGCGGATTGTGTTGTGGAAACTGACACTTACCTACTTCAAAATCCTCCAGATTTTGCAAAGGCTGGAAAGATGAAGAAACAGTGCCATTTCTGCTATATTTACAGGTACTAATGTAGTTATGATCATACCGACGGGTAGGTGAATTGCCATCGACTTGTGCCCTAATCTGAAATATGTAAATGAGATAGTCGGTTGATGACGTAATATTGGCGCAGTCACTCCCAACAAACGGGCCATATGATGCTGTAGTTCCATTAAACGATGGACGGCAAGCGTCGGCGTCTCCACCGTTTAATCTCCATTCGTCTTCTCCTCCAGCCGCAATCCACTCGGGCAGGTCAGGGACATTGATTTTGATAACAATGTGCGTGCCATTTTCGCCACAGCGTACATCAGCACGTACATCAGAATTCGCAGTTTGGCAGGAATAAACTGGAAACAAACATGCACCAGCAAAGTGAGTAACAGCTTCGACTAGAAACAGGTTAGGTATGGCACTTTTAAAAAACCTCAAGTAGCAGAGGTCAGTGGGCTAACATTTTTTCTTTTTTTTTCATTTTTTCTATTCTTTGCTTGCTGTCAGTCAGAAGTATATTTTCCTTCCTTGATTAAAATGTTACGAAGAGTTGCGTTTTTTTATAATTTCCGTAATATATAGAGCTCGTATGGCTATTTTTAGTATCAATAAAGGGATAACTTCTAACCAAACTGGTCAGGTGCTACGTAGGTCGCTGGGAAATTTATGCACCAGAACCATGAGTACCCTCTTTGCATTTGGAATAGAGTATAAAAATGTACTCAAGAACTTGTTGTGAGTTATCGCTGCAAACGTCACGAAAAGAAGAGAATGACTTAACGCCAATGCGCAATCACTTCCTGATCTCGATACCTCTCTCTCAAAGGCATCATTTACAACAACTTAAATTACAAGTTACTATACAGCAAAATGACATGAGACAGGAGAATCTTCTCACAACTTCCACTGGTCTCTTTTAAGGTTACTTCATACCTACGTGGTTGTCCTCCAGAAAAAAATTCGTACGCGCGCTTTTTTCAAGGAACCCCCACAAACTGTATATAGACAGAAAGGTCAAAATGTAGAATTCGATAAAATTATGTTTTGTCTTGGCTTCTGCTTTCCAAAGACGGCAGAAGTCGTCAACTCCACAATGACCGACTGACGTTCCAGCGAATTAATCGGGTATCAAATGCGATCGTCCAAGCAAAATAACTGTGCAATGCTAATCACAAAGCATCAATCTCCAAAAGAGTGTCAGCATTTTCTTTTATTTCCATTGGTTACCTTTTTATGGATCTGGCAAGTTCGACTATCGAAAAATTCGCGTGACCTGTTAGAGGCCGCCATGAGAAAAGTAAACAAAACAATGGAATTCGCCGACACTTTGTTGTTCAATATCTATCAGTGAATGTTTTAACCAAATTTCATGGAAACCGTAAAATCTGCATACCCCGTTAATTCATTGAAAAAGAAGGGATTCTTTTAAAAAACGAGTGCGAGTTTTTTGCCTTCTAAAGATTTATAAATGTATCAAACCTTTACAGAGGAATATGTCAACTTGAGATGCCGCCAGCCAATGAAATAACAGAACTCCTAGCGTTCACAGTATGCAAACTTCAGTGTCGCAGTCACATTCCAGGCGCCCATGTTTTAGCGGTGGTCAACTATGGGCAAAACCACAGGAAAGCGACGTGCTTCCCCCAAAAAAAAAACAAACCGAGGAAGAGGTGCCGCAGCGCGGTTTCAAGGAGGCACTCGTTACGGACACGAGATTTCTTGGTTAAGTTTTAAGTCCAGTAATTTTTAAAGTGTTTGATAAAGGTCTTAATACCGGAGATATAGTATAGCCATTTTGTTAGGAAAGTACGAACATTCCCAACTGTGATCTCTTACATTTCCGAATAGCGGGAGTCATGTAAGTCTGTCACAACTTTTTAAAATCTGCTTCGCTTTGCGAGGGTTGATTGAACTACGAGCCATTGTCACTTTCGGCGTGATTTTGCCTTCTATATGGATGAAATTCTTCTTTTTTGGTCCTGGCTTTGTTTTGCTTTTTTATCCAAGGACTTTTCTCCGTTCTGGAGCGTTTCATGAGGACGAAAGGGTTTGGTTTCGAAAGCGTGACCACGGTTGAGTGTAAACAAAAAATGCTAATGAATTGAAATAGGATCTCCCGAATGAAGTCATTTGCCGCGAAACGGTCGCTGGGGAGTCATTAGAGGTTTATTAACTTTTATTAAAACTGAAAAAAAATTTTTTCCCAATAACTCGCGCGCGTTTTACTTTTTTCAGGAAATGATACCTTAAATAACGAACTTTAATATTCTTAACAAAACAAAAATCGACTAATGCAGCCCCGCGAAGGTTTGGAGTAGCCTTAAAAGCGATATAAACATCAGTAACTTTTGATTCGCGCATATTAAAAAGAGTTTTCTCGAGGACTCGCGTGTCAAAGATTAAAACTCTCAGGCAAATTTCAGGACGCAACACGAACCGGGTAACAACTGAAACATTTTTCAATTTATAATGAAAATGGAAACAAAATATAAAACAAGCCTGTCTATAACCATACGGTTTTAAAGCAATCTAATGTTTTTGTCTTCCTTGGCGTGGTCGTTGTCTTGAGAATTCTATAAACTCAAAAACTCTTTACCCTACAGAAACTGGAAGATGAAATTCGACTTTTTTGGGTATCCTGTGGTCGGATGACGTCTAATATATTTTAAGTAAATTTTAAACTACCTGGCGATAAAGAGAAAACGTCCTTACCTAAAGGCTGATACACTGCTCTCACTTGCCTTTCATTTAAGGCAATATCATACACTCTGGTTTGGGTAATTCGTCCAGTAAAAAGATATCCAACAACAAAGATTAAATCTTGTGTAATTAGTTGGAAGTTGGGGGGGAATGTTTCCATTGCTACCACTGAACCATTCAGGAACACACGAGCTTCACCGGTGACGTCATCATAAGTGGCACCAACATGGCTCCACGAGAAACTCGGTAAGAAGGCATGCCACAACAAATGACTCCGTGCCATCGCTTGGAATGATAGACCACTGTAAAACAGGTTCATCTGGTAGGTAGAAAAGACCTACATTGTAAAAATCTTCATTTACAGTGTAGCCCATCATACCATTTTCTGCAGCTGACGTCGACGGGTCAGGAATAAAGTAGACCCAGCACAGGAAAGTAATAGAAGATTGTACATTTAGCGCGTCTGAAGATATTAAAAAAATGGTCGCTATTAAATTGGTAGGAGCCATTAGGATTACCGTCAGGGCCTGGGGCTAACAGAGGGTCGTTTCCTTCTATTGCAGCTTCTAAGGGAAGTGTTCGATTCTGAAACTCTTCTGTTAGATGCTGGCCATCAAGAGGATAATATGCTACTGGATCCGGACAGGTTGTAGTTAGGGTTGCCGCGACTACAGAGGAAAAAGAGCGAAGTGTTCAGAAAACCCGACCAATATTTTTAAGTGATTGTAAATAAGCAAACACAGGTCATATTACTAATTATCCTCTATGGAGGAGTCTTTAAAAGGTAACATGTCGAACAAAAATTGCTCTGCTGATAATGAATTAAGAAAGAACTAAATTTGCAATGCAGACGTTTAATGGTAGGCACCAAACGTACCATAGTACAGTACCGTTCAGTATCTTTCTTAACGAAAATGGTCACACTGCATGGTTTGGGCCACAGATGAAAATGCTAAGGCCACATTGTATGTGAAAACCATAAGTAGTGTCACAGTACGGACCGTTCAGTAGCTTTCAAAAGAATGGTCACACTGCATGGTTTGATCCACAGATGATAAAGTTAGAACCACACTGCACAGTAAAACAAACACGGTTCCACAGTACAGAACTGTTCAGTAGCTTTCTAAAGAATGGTTATGGTTTAATTGATCCACAGATAAAAACGTGGGAACCACAGTGTATATAGTAACACAAACAGTAACACATGTTGTAAAGTACTGTTCCGGCAGTACAGTTCCAAACAATAGCTGAATGCAGTTCCACGGCATAGTAAATTTCAACGGTATGGCTGCCTTGGATGGCTTTTTTTCAAAGACGGAAATGTTTTAACGAGAATAAAGCACAACTAAATTATATAGCAAAATGAACAGGGTCACCCAAAGTAAAGGTATTATATATTGCCTTCCAAAAAAAAAATACAAAGAACACACACACACACACATTTAACGGTTTTATTGAATGCAGTTAAAAACGTGAGAGCAACATTGCATAGTAAAATTGAAGACAATATTTGGGTCAAGTTGTAAAGAATGGTGTCTAAGTTAAAATGCATCAAACAGTAACAGAATGTTAAGAGCGCCTGTCCGTAAAAATCAAATATGAAAGAAATCGAATTTTCCGCGCTTGCCGCGAAATTCAGTTGGAATTTGTCTGATTTTTACAGACAGGCGCTCTTAAATCTTACCTTTTGAAATCCCGTACTGAAAAATCACGGTCAACGAAACCAAACTTGCAACTTGCCTCATCTCTCACAGCTGATAGCTCTTGAGCACTATTCTAAACTGAAAGTTCCTCTTTTGTTACGTTGAGGTAGTGACAAGAGAGAGACGTACATTTTACTATATATATCACAATGCTATTAATAAAGAAATATGGACGGAATAACGACAACAAATATGGACCATCGAATATGGACAACAAACTGTTCTCGTGTGGTATTTTTATCTGTCAATTTAAGGAAAGCTTTTGACACTCGGCTGTTACTCATATAATTCTAAATAGACTCTAAGGTGGCCCGATAGCGAAAAAAAGTAAAAAAAAAAAACATATTTTTGGAAAAAGCAATTTTAAACTACAATAATGGCTTAACTGAGACACTAGAGGCAAGAGAAGGTCTTTCATATGGACCAGAGTCTTCTGATGTGTCTAGAAAATAACTGAACAAATGTTTGCACTTTTGTGCCCATGTTTCTCAATACCTGCATTTTGACCTTTTTTCATGCTTAGAAATGTGATTTCTCTAAAACTATTGCAGAGAACATGCTGAAAATCTTAGGGCATTTTGGAGATGAACAGAGCTACGCAAACTACCAATTTGGTGAGATTCCGGTGAATAACTGGTGAGTTATAAGATTTTAATTGGAAGCCATTATGCATATTTTTGAGTAATTATTTTACAACACGAGAAAACTTGAAATATGTGCACTGATGAGCTTAGAGTGGTAGGATGCGCAGCTCTGAGTATTGTTGTTCTGCAAGCAAAATCTCAAGGGTGTAGCACTTTTCATTGTAGAGATATCTTCTTTGGCGTAAACCTAGTTTTGGACCAGCTTGAAATGTTTGTGGTCAGAATATTGGGTGTGGTTCCTCAGGGATAAAAGGCATTCGTTCGCAATTCCAAACTAAAATGTTTAAAGAACGAACAATATGAATTTTGTACAGCCATTGATCTATTGAGTGTTCTAGGGTTAAAATAATTGTAATAAATATGACCATTTTTAACTCGTGGATACGCGAAGCGTATTTGCGAGTTTTTCTGGGGACTCCGATATGCAAATTGTCACTCACTCACTCACTCACTCCAGTGTAGACACTCTTCGTAATTAGTCGGAAAAAACTCGGGAGCACCGATATGAAGACGACAATTGTCGTCACCGAAGTCTACTGATCAAAGTTCACGCTGAAAGCGTATCGTACCGGTGCCAGAGTTTGTAATGATTTTGTAGCTTAAGAGGACGATTAGCGAGGCCCTATTAGGGGTAAATTTCGACAAGCGACATGGCTTTGAAACGGCAACATGAAGGAGCTGAAATGGCAACGAAAGACGAGCCGCTCACGGGAAATTACGACAGCGACCTTCGTCCTTCGGAAATTGCGACATGAAAAGGTTTGAAACTCAGACGCGCGACATAAAGAACCTCACTAACAGGGCCTCATTAGCGGTCTTACTAAAATCAAAAGGAGTTTAAATGTTTCCAGTTCGGACAATGGCCAACTTGGAGACTGAATTTTATGATCCTTTGACTCGGCCAGGCGCTAAACGTGACCAGATGATAACTATTCGCTCTTCCGACGTTGGCCGCCGCCAAGATTACAAGCAGTATATGAATTTCAGTTGGCTCGAAAGTGATCTGAAGATGAGAAAATCTCTTGCTAATGTAGTAAGCTTTGCTGAGAACTCATGGAGCAAAATGAGCACTTGAATGAGAACTTATATGAGCGAAATGAGCACTTGTTGTTAAACGAAACGACTCTGACTGAAAACAGAATAAATTGACGAATCCATGATGTGAAACCGAAGAACTTCTGTCGCCAACCAGGATAAGAAACATCGCATGGAGGACTTTTCTACTGATTTAAGTGTTAGTACTAACAGGAATGGAGTTGGAGAAGTATTGGGACGGTCAAGAAGTATGTCAACGTTTACCATTAAATATGGAGGCGCATGCCGTGACGGAGAACAATGTAAGAAAGTCATTAAAGGGTTCGAAAAGAGTAAGTTATGTAGAAAATGTATTAAGCGTTATATTATATACAATACACCACAAGCCGTTACAATGAAAAGTTTTCTGTCTATTGATTTCCGAATTTACCTTGAAGTGAACTAGATTGTCATTGTTGAAGTAGACATGTTGGAAAAATAGGCTTACCTGTTTTGGTTACTGTTGTGTGACTCATCATATTTACATTGTAAAAACAAGACGTTATAAGGATAAAAACAAAGATGTATTGCTGTATTAATGATGGTAAGTGTCAGTGATGCAGCCTTTTAAGTGCAACCCTGAATATATATACCACTGATAACCTAAAATGAGATGATAATGTAAATAAACTAGTTCAACTTGATAAACTGAGGATTGAGAGTCTTAAGGATTTTAAGGTCATCACTAACATACTTTGCAAAAATGCAAGAAAGACTTGTTTGGTATGATTCGTCAGCTGGGCAATGCTACATGGTTTCGTTCATTATCAGCTGCAGAATCAAGGTGGATATTTCTGTTGAAAACATTAAATAGACTTGTAGACAACAAAAACTATAATGATGATAAAATTGACAATGTCATGGCAACAAAATTCAGACCTTATTCAGAAGGACCCTGTTACATGTGTTAGAAACTTTGAACTCACAGACAGTGAGCAGCAGGATACCAGAACTACTTTTGGTTTCGGTGCCATTTAATCCTGTACCCTTATGTTAAGTTATCAAATTTTTTAACAACTGTATGCTTGCCACCTGCCTTATAACTGATGCCGGAAGCCGGTCGTTTCGCATACAAGTCGTTTCGCATACAAGTCGATTCGCATACATCGAGGTCGTTTCGCATACAAGGTCTTGGTCGATTCGCATACATCGAAGTCGTTTCGCCGACACGATCTTGGTCGATTCGCATACATCGAAAAAGTGCAAAATACATTGAAAAAGTTCTCATAAACACTCTAACAAGATAGCTATAGGACAGAGAAATAAACTTAACCTCAACCCGGCGATATGCGCGTGTTGTGCATCTCGCGAGTTTAGAAGGCATTAAATACGTTTGTTTACACTATAAAACTGTTATTGCGTGATTTTAACCTTAAGGTGGTTTAATAGAATTTTGAGGGGGTAAATTGACCAACTTTTAAAGTTTTAGTTACATGCTCAAAATTTTTTTCTGTTTTTCTGATTACTGTTTGCAATGCATGAATGCCAAAATAAAAATAAACAACCAAGCGCTCTTTGGTGTTCTGAAAATTAGCTTAAAGTGGATTAGGCTTGCTGAAAAATGTTTTCGCTTTTTAAGAGTTGCTTGACCATTTTTTATCAACGCGAGCAATATTATGTTGGATATTTTGTGGCCGGGTTTAGTATCAAACCGCGAAAAGCATTTAAACAACATAACAAAATTCTTCTAGATATAGTGCATGGCAAGTTAAACTTGAACTTAGTCTACGCGCTGTCAACGCGTTCGCTGTGCCGAACAGAAATAACGCACGATACATAATAACAACACGTGCATATCGCCGGGTTGAGGTTAAGATTTCTCTGTCCTATAGCTATCTTGTTAGAGTGTTTATGAGAACTTTTTCAATGCATTTTGCACTTTTTCGATGTATGCGAATCGACCAAGATCGTGTCGGCGAAACGACTTCGATGTATGCGAATCGACCAAGACCTTGTATGCGAAACGACCTCGATGTATGCGAATCGACTTGTATGCGAAACGACTTGTATGCGAAACGACCGACATCCCTGATGCCTAGTGTAGTCAAATGATTGGCATCATGTACTCACTGTATGTTTATTTCAAAAAGCTACTCGGCTCCCTGGTCACTTTTATGTTGTGATTTCATTCAATCACAAATCTGAAAAAAACACCTCGTTAATTTTTTAATTATTTCTTTTTTCTCTGTTTTGTAAACATATCCACGAGTTCACCATAGTCCTACTTTGATTTGCCTATCGAGCCACCATGAAAAAATCCAACTTTGTTATTTTTGGACCACCTCAACGGACACTTAATTATGAGATTTGATTGAAAATAATAGACTATGGAAGTAATTTATCATCGCGACAAGAATGTTAGGAGTACATTAAATATCTAGGTATTTTGATTGACAATCAATTATCTTGGAAATATCAGATAGATTTTATTTCCGTGAAGATTAGTAAGATTGTTGTGGCGATAGCTCGTCTATGTCATTATATTCCTTTTTATTATATAGACACGAGTGTTTTACTGGAAATATACCACTCGTAAAATTCATAAAAACTACATCCGGGACCCGAGTGGTTTATTTTCCATAATCTCACACGTGAGTTTATCGATGACGTAATTTCGGTAATTTCCCTCCGAAATTTGTATCGATGTCTTTTTGTCTATATAATAAAAAGAACATTACACGGCGGCTTGAAGATATGAATTGTATTTTCTCGTGGTTAAAACAATATTTTAATCACTCGCTACGCTCGTTCGTAAAATATTGTTTTGCCACTCGAAAATAAAATTCATATCTTCGCGCCACCGTGTAATATCCTCTATATATACGTTAATGTTGCGAAATATATACCAGTCACTCACCCTTCCTTATCAGTCACATATGGTTTGAATGCCTAAGGTCAGGCCGCAAAAACCCAGCTGAATAGATTACTGCTGCTTCAAAAGCATGTTTTCCGTATGATGCATTTTCTAAATCGACAAACTCATATCATTCCTTTTGTTATCTCTTCAAAAATACTACTACCCATTTAACTATCAACATTCAACTATTCGACATTCAAGTGTAGCTCGGTACATTTGTAAAATACAAGGGCTGCCTATTGTGGTAATATAAATATCATGTTGAATTCTCACGTCTGAATCAACAGCTGAATTCTTTTGCTTGCTTTTCAAGTATGTAATTTGCCTAAACTAGCATTTAAACAGTCAATATGCAAAGCTTTATTTTCAGTCCTAGGAGGCGAGGAGGATTATATATTTGACATTAATGTCTATTTTACATAGCTTTTTCTGTAATCAGTGTCTCCACTATGTTGTTTTGTTTTGTTCTTGTTCTTGTTCTGACTAGTGTATCTTGACTGAATTTATTCATCTACACCTGTTAGTGATAGTGATGTATTCAATTGATTCCAAATGTAATTATTGTTAGTAATTTGGTATGAATGAACTTAATGGTTATATTTAATTTTAATTACTTTTCATCTACACAACTCCCCTCGACTAGCCTATGCTATTTGAGAGTTGCTTATTTACTTAATGCCAGAGACATAGTTTAATAAAATTGGTGTTGTTGTTGTTGTTGTTGTTGTTAAAAGGGCGGAGAGAAATTCTATAAATCGAAAGATTGATTAATCATAGAGTATAAAACCAGAGTAGAAGATGAGTCATTTACTAGGAGCGTTCCGCTCCTAGTAAATGGCTCATCTTCTACTCAGAAGGAAAAAGACCAAAATCAGAAGACGAAAGACCAAAATCAGACAGAATTAGAAGAAAAAAGACCAAAATCAGAAAAAGTCAGGAGAAAAAGACCAAAATCAGACAAAATAAGACCGGAGAGAAGTCCAACAAAACCCAACAAAATCATGTGTAATCCGCACACCAAGCAAAATCCAGATCAAAATAAGAAGAAAATACCAATCAAAATAGATCAAAATCAAAATCAAAATCCATCAGATCTAAGTCTGAAAACCATCCGTCCAACTCGTTCGACTAATTTCCGTAGATAATCTATTGATGGTAGATAACCATTCCACCACCGCTGTCTGCGTAACCACTCATTGATCCACTCAACGTGATATAGGTATAGCTTCAACGCCTCATGATAAGCCATTTAAAATCGATACAATCAGATAACAAAAGCAGTGAGTGAAGAATTGGAACCAAATAGATACTTACGTGTACCTAACGGTTTGAAAGCTGAATCCACGCTAAATAGAATCACATTAAACACATCCATCGCTAATCCCGGTGACACTCTGGATATTCATATTCCACAACTACACGAGGATATGGTAATTATGCCCCACAGCGTATTTCTTATATTTGACAGTTTCCGATCATGCGAACAACACAGTAGTAAACAATGTTGGTAGGAACCTCGTTAAGAGGCTTCGGGTAAATTTTGGTGGAGAACGTACTGCTACAGGACATCCAAAGATATAATTTGTTTATGACGAACTAATAATCTTTTTCTAACAGCTGAAGAACGTCACGATCGGTTACGACAAGGCATATCCACCGAGAATATCAGACGGCTCATAACAAACGCTGGAAATCAGGATGAGTCTACTTCACGGGACCTTCTTCTTTCCGCCATTCATAATATAAAGTATTGCATTCCACTGGATCACGCAGTCCTGGATGACGGTGGAGTATTTCTTCCAAAGGCGCTTTCACACGCGCTGGAATTTGAGATTACATTTGCATTTATTTACTACACGCACGCTGATAAATCGCCAAATTATCAGCTAACTAATCTTGAATTAGAATACAGATGTATAACTAGTGATTATCTGACCGGACAAACAAGACTGTCATATCAGCTGGGTAAAGGGTTTTTCTGTGAAAATAGTCATCTCGTTGAAACGTTCACCATTGACCGAAACAAAGACGGTATTATTTTTAAACTCATTAATATTCGAAGACGATCAGCGAGTGGAATATTATGTATGTTTGTTGCTGAAAGTTATAACGAATGAGAAACTCCGAAACGTTTTTGAATCCAATTATTACTTTAAGTCATTATCGACATAGATGGAATCCCAAATCGATTATATTCACGAGGAATGACCGCAACCGATTTTTGGAATAGTATTGAACAACGGTTTGATGTTGGTAGTATCAGGGAGAGTAATTATTATGACGATAAATTTGCTTCATGGATCGATCTGAGGTCTCCCTACGATAATAAAGTCCACTGATGGATCCAGGTGGGCATTGAATGATACGCGTGACGGAGTTAGGCTTAAAATCGCTAGAGATACTACTGGTCAGGGTTAAATAACCTGATATATGTTTCTTGTGGTTGATGCAATGATGGAGATTTGGAGTGAAGCATTACAATCGATCAAATATTGACTATTTGTTGGTAATCTGGTGGGAGCTTTACTAGCATTTTTTGCTAGAAATCTGCTAGGATTTTGGCGGATTTGATCGTTTGTGGATTAAGTGGATGTAGTTTTAGCATATTTTAATAAATTATTTATCCAGTTGTACCCAAACCCGAATTTCTATACTACTATACAACTTAATTCAAAGTTTTGAATGTTGGAATATGAAGTTTATGAGATTTTCTCTTTCTTTAGTCAGTTTGTCATCCGTGACATTGCGTGGGCTGGAGGAGCTTTTATTAAAAACTTTGTTTCTGTTCTAAAAACAAAGCTTTCGTTAATATCTTCCATTCATTCTAAACTCACAACTCAAATTGTCACGACTTCATAGTATAAATAAGTTATCATTATTCTAAAAGAACTTGAGAAACTTAAGGGCCACATTCAAAGTTCTCACCTTTTTCTGCGGGGTTAGAATTTCTTGTGACCTTTATCTGTGGGCCTAGAATGTTTTTCTTTACGTTTTCAAGCCATGGAATATATTAAATACATTATACTTTTGCACTGCAGATAGAGCAATGATTAGAGGATTCTAGACCCTGGCTTGTATTAGCGCAATTTCTGGCAACAGTGATTTGTATCGGGTGCAACTTTACATACACAACTGAGCAAACGTAAAGTGAGCGTTGGCATCTTATCAGAACGACTCATTTGAGCTACGAAATTTAATTAACAATAACAAAAATTGTTAACAATTTTTCAGTGTAGCTAATCGGCTACTTACTTGTACGTTTATGCTTTCAAAGTAAGCAAAGACCATGAAGGATGGCTTGTTTTGTCAAAGGTACTGTCCTTAGTCTGCTATTCTTCAAACCTTTGAACTGAACAGAGAGGTGGCGTATGACTGATGATACGGCTATTTTAACCACAAAGGCGTTTTATTTTTGTGTCTACTGCGCATACGCAACCGCAATTCAATAAGTGATCCGTGATACCGAGGAGAGTCGATCAGGCCAATTCCGACCAATCACATGTCAAACCGCAACGAGGGACCCACGTGTGCTTCATCTGTGTTGCCAAGAAGTCGGTCACGCTGTTAATGTCGACCAATCACCGTGAAATCGGACGAAGGTCTGCTCACGTGCGTTAGAGTGTGTGAGCTCTGGAAGCTCGTGTTTTCGACAAGGTGGATCGAATATTCATCAGTCGGTGCGTGCTTTTGAAAAGGTCCATTGTCTCTTCTGCAAGCTGAGGTATTCATCAGTCTGTGGGTGTTTTCGACAAGGTCCATTGTCTTCTGCAAGCTCGAGTACTTATCAGTCTGTATGTGTTTTTGACAAGTCCATTGTGCGCCCAGGATTGTGTTCAGTGCAGAGTGCGTGGTTTTCTGGTAAGTTTTGATCTATAAACTTCTGCTCAAAGGTGGAGGAACAACTCCTAGACATTCTGGATTTATACTTGTTTCACGGGCCGTTGGAAATCGCTGCAAAGTGACCTTCGTTTGCGCGGCACCAATGATGGCACCAATGATGGCACCAATGATGGCTTGTGCATTACTGACTGCTTGACTACTGCACAATGCCAAGCAATGTGCCATGCAATGGATATTAATCATAAATGGGTTTTTCTTTTATCAGAGGCGTGCCAACACCTCCAACCCTTCCTGTCATGACTGATGCAGCCATCATTGCCAAAACTCATTATTTTATAAAGAGATACACCACGGGCTGCAAGAACATTTTTTATTTTGTGAGCCACACAAGAAGCTGTGCACAGTTCCTCCTCAATAGTTATGTGAGGAAATTAGTCTCTGGAATAATGCAATAAGATATCAACTTTGCATAAACCACCAGTTTTTTTGGAAACTGCGATGTCAGTACTTTCGTCTGCCATGACACTTACAAAGGAAGATTTCTGCACCTTTTCAGTGATTTCACTTTGAATGTTCTCAGCAATGACTGACTGGAGTTCTTTAGCACTTTGAACTGAATCTTATGAGGCATTCTTTCCTACAGTAAGGTTTTCATGGTCTTTGTACACTTAAAATTTAAGGAAATTCAACATAGATCTGTATTTGTCGGTAGCGATATATTCCTTACTGAGCCAATACACAGTTCTCAATGCTCTTTCAAAATTGCTGGCCATATGAACTTCCTTAAGAGCATTTTGATGATCCTGACTTTCTACGTGGCGAGTCAGTGTCGAAGTTCTGAAATTAATACTTCAGTTAGAAGTGAAGGAATTTGATTTGCTAGACTCAATGCAAATCAAACACAACATACCCTCTGTGTTGTCGTCAGTCGCAACCACTTGAATTTTCCCAACCAGGTAGATTGAAAGCTTCCTTGCTGCTTTGGCTTTTGGTTCGGCAAAAGGTTCACGTTCATCAGTATTACTCAATTTATCTTCGGTATCGTTGTCGGTTCTGCTGGTTTCTGTTTGCGGTCTCCGTTGTTCTCTTTTGTTTCCTCGACCAAAGAATGATAATGTTCTTAATTTTCTGCTTTGACATGACAATAACATAAGAGAATGAACTAGTCGCGTTTCATCAATCAAGCGTAAAAAGTTAGGGGTTCGCAATAAGCACGTGCACATTTTTATAAATTGACCCTCCTATAATCATTATTCTACTTCCAGGAATCTACTCTCAGTCTCAGCCATTTTTATTTGTGCTTGTCGTAAACATGCGCAAAACGCACGCTGCTTTATATTGTCAATTCTACGAAACCTTAAATCACACAAAGTTTTCGAAAAACTCTGGAAACGAAGGAAAATTGCAAATCAGTAACTGCAGATGTTTTCTGCGCCAAAATGACCCACGAGACGAATATTTGGGGGACATCTTCTATCGAAATGCGCCAATCCCGCAATGGCGGGCTCTAGATCACACACTGGTCTTCTAGATCTCAAAGGCATCAACTTCACATGTGACTCAACATCAAACTTCATCACTAAAGTTGCAGAGTGATTGTTTCAAATAAGAAACATTTCCAAACCTTTTCTAGTTGTTGATATACCACTGAGCAAAGACACTAATGTTCTGTTGTTGTTATTGTAAAACAAATTTATTTTTTCCTTACCATATTTGAATTATTAAACAGTTTAGTTTGCTTTAAGAGGGTGATGTTGCAGTTCCTTGACCAAATTAAAGGACCAGAAATCGAATCAGAACTTCTAGTAAATACAGAGATAACCATCTCTTTGAGTGAATTCATATTCATTGATAGGCTTAACGTTTACATGTACATTATCTCACTTCGATTGACAGGAGGTTTGGTTTACAATTTTCTATATAGATAACAAACATTTTCAAGACCTTACTAATTGTTCATGTTGGTAACCCTTGCGAAATAAATTCTCAAAGTTCTGGGAATTCCTAGGAATTCCAAATTTTTCCAAGACATGCAAATGAGCAAAGATAAAAAACTTTGGAATTTCTGGGAATACTTGGGAATGAGTGTAAATGTTGTGGTTTAATTTTAACCTTGGTTTAAAAATTTTTCTCTCTTTGTTTTTGGCTATTGTAATTTATGATAATGTATGATAATTAGTTTAAAACAAAAGGAAGGAAATTTTTAAACCAAGGATAAAAGTGAACCACAACATAAACACCAGTGGGAACTTTTAGGAATTCCTAGGAATTGTCAAAAATTCCAAGTTTAAAGGAAACTCTTGTGGGAATTTTTGGGAATTATTGGGAATAGCTAAGACACCAATGAGAATTTATGGGAATTCCTCGGTATTCTCAATAATTCCAAACTATTAAAAGTGATTGTTAACTTGGAAACATTGGCTTATTTTTAGGAAAAACAATAGTAGTGTTCAAATGTATGGAACAATAACAACAACATTTTCTTGACATTTACCAACATCTATATACAAAATTTTATTGCCACTAAAATCTTGAGAAAAGAAAACATGTTATCAAAAGTATTAACACGATACACAGTATAGCCAAAATTAAGGAATCTAAACTTAGTGGCAAATGTTGAGCAAATAAAAATGCCTAAGAACTTTTATTATTTCTCTAAGTGCCAATAACAACAAAAATTTCTTGAAATGTACCAGCAACTATATACAAATTTTATTGCCGCTAAAATCTTTAAAAAACATCATTATCAACAGTAAGCATGAAACACTGTGGCCCAAAAGGGAACTTAATAATTTAATGGCAATATTAATGTTGAGAAGTTCTTCAACCACATACTCCATTAAAACTGGTACTGGGATGCTGAGATCATCTACATTTTCTTATATTTTCTTTTGCAGTGAACCGCTGTAATAAAAACAACAAAAATAACACCTTTCATTCAAAAGTGTCCTTAATGCAAGAAACTAGTAATTCTAACAAACAAGTTTGGTAGGTGCAGCACTTGAAAGAAAAGCTACGCAGACTGCTTCCATTCTTATAGAAACCGTTGAATAAAGGAGAAAAGCAACTTCAGGATACACGTGTTATCAGCATCATAAATTATAATTACCTATAAGCTTAAATTTTGAAAAATGTGGATTTTAAACTTCACCCAAAAACTTTTACTGTTTACTCTGCGAGAAACTGCACACTGCCATCGAAGATTCCATGCATTAAATCGCAAATCGCTGTCCGGTGATAAGCTAGATCCCTTTTTCCCTCCAAACAGAAGTTTTCTCTCACCATACCCGTGTATTCTTTTTAAGTGACTCTCGATCGTTTGCAGTCTTAACAATCTTCAGAAACATATAGATCATATTAAATATGTCCTATTTCCTTCGTCGACCTGTTCATAAAGCGTTTGTGTCTCTTCGGCGGAATCCATCTCACTTCATTTTAAAATGACACCTTTAAACAACAGTTCAGCTACGCTAATTGACAATATATTTAAAAAAAAAGTTTGATAATTACTTGGCTAGTGGCAATATAATTACCGATCTTACTGATCATTTTTCTCAGTTTTGCATCCTGAAATCGTCTTTGGCTAAAGTTGAGCCTAAAAAATAATTGACTCGAGACTACTCTCAGTTCTCCGAGCATAAATTTTTGGAAGATCTTTTGATGATAAATTGGGACGTATCACTGCGTGGGGATTATACCGACAAAATATTTTCTACCTTTCACAATAAAGTAAATAAGATTATTAATAAACATGCTCCACTTCAGTAGTTGAAAAGCACCGATTCTGGCTCATTTTTAAGGTGGTGGGTAACTTTAAGAATGGCCAACGCCCTCGAATGGAATGTGTGGAATGTTGAAGGGCTAGTCACGTGACCCATTCCTATCACGAGTATGCGATAGGAAGGTTGAGAGGGGGGAGTGGGGCCTTACATGAAGCTTTCGACCTCATGGCCAATTCTAGAGAATACTCTCCGATTCTCCAAATAGTCATTTAGATACATGCTACCCGCCATAACGGCGACCCATTTGACATATTTCTCAAATTTCGCCGATGGATCCGCAAGGAAGTGCTCTCTGAGGGCCTTGCTGGCAAACCAGCCCAGACCAGTTTTCAAGTAGTCATTGCTAGATGCCATTTTAGATAAATGCTAGAAACTCTTGATTTTTGCTGATTTATCTGTTGAACATTCTAATTTTTTGTTGAGCATTCTAATAGACGATTTCCTTGAGATTGGACTTCTCAACTACCATGACCGCGTCAGCAACCAAAAACATATAACATGTAATGATTCCGGTTCCTCCCTTTTGCCTAGTCATTTCAAATGTAACACCACCACGAGTATTAGAATAGCCATTCCCATGAATCTCATTATCCGGATAGGACCTCAAATCGATCCACAAGGCAAATTTGTCTCTGTAGAAATCGCCCTCTTGTATAGAATCATTCATCCCAAAGCGTTTAATAGCAGATCTCCATAAATCGGTTGGCACCATTCCATTGGAATAGAGTTGGTTTGGTCTCCCATCCAAGCTAATTTTGATTGATGTGATTCCCGGATTCACAAAACTTTCAGAATCTCTCTTTCCTGGTGCATAATCATCTGTGAATAGGCAAAGGATACCCGTCATGGATCTTCTGGAGATATTTATATGTTCTCTAATTAAACCATCTTTAGCTCTGGAAATTTGAAACACTTTGTCTAAGAGAATGTGTTCGTAAGTGAATCCTTTCCCCACTTGGTAGGAAGCCAGTGCCTGATTAGCCAAATAATCACTTGAGATACACGAATACTCCAGCTCAATTTTCGTCATTGTATAATTTGGAGGGTTCTCAGTGTTCGAATAAACGACGATATCATCAACCGAGGCTAATGTGATTTCAAATCGTAACGAGTCAGAAAACGCTCGGTGATAGAAAACCCCATGATCTCTGAGAATGGAATGATCTATAGGGATTGCCTACCTAGTGTTATGAAGCGTCGCAAGAGTAACCTACTTTGCGTTTGAAGTGTTCTTATCACCCGCATTTGTTCTAAGTTTCCGCATATTTTCAGAAGAGATGCCTTGTCTCAACCTATTTCTACGCTCCGTCTTTGGTAAATACAGATCATGATACGTCTGGAATAAATCAAATTTATTGGTATCTTGCAAAACTTCTCCGCCAAATAGAACTCTGAGCCTGGAAACGAGGTTCCTCCCCACGTTGTTGACTAAGGTGTTGTCCTTATGACCCGAAACGTTCAGATCAAATATAAGGTACATACTCCCAGGCACTATAACCATGTTCTCCGATAGTTTTGGGATGTTTACATATATTGTTTGACCAGGATTGGCGGATGAGGTAGTGAACGTGATTCGATTCAATGATGACTCCGCTTTCAAACCTCTCACTCCTCTAGGAACACGGTTTGGATCTATATTTGCTGGTATGGTTGTCATTTAAACATAAGCATCCTTATTTTTAAAATGAATGAAAACAAGTTTGTGAAAACCATTACTTATTCCGCGACTCTTATAGGCCTTTCCACGGCTCTGGGCTGGGTTGCCAGCAAGGCCCTCAGAGAGCACTTCCTTGCGGATCCATCGGCGAAATTTGAGAATTATGTCAAATGGGTCGCCGTTATGGCGGGTAGCATGTATCTCAATGAGTATTTGGAGGATCGGAAAGTATTCTCTAGAATTGAGGGGGAGGTGAAAAGCTTCATGTAAGGCCCCACTCCCCCCTCTCAACCTTCCTATCGCATACTCGTGATAGGAATGGGTCACGTGACTAGCCCTTCAACATTCCACACATTCCATTCGAGGGCGTTGGCCATTCTTAAAGTTACCCACCACCTTAAAAATGAGCCAGAAACCGCGTTTTGAGATTTTGAGCCAGAATCGGTGCTTTTCAACTACTACTTCGTACCCTATCTAAACGCAAAAGTAAACAGTTCTCAAAACCATGGATAACTGAAGGACTAAAGAAATAAGAAAACTCTTAAAAAAAAAGAAAAAGAAACAAAAAAAATTCCTCACTTAGAGCGAAACTGCTGTTGATTTGTAAAGAATTGAGGCCGATTTGTAGCAAAACGACCGCCCCAAAACCGTTAAAAATCCTATCAAGATGTTATAAATTGAAAACCTCTTAATACTAGTCCATCGCAAAGTTTAATGAAAACTAGGCCGAGGCTATCTAATGGACGGAAAAATAGACGACCCCGCCAGGACTCGAACCTGGAATCTTCTGATCCGAAGTCAGACGCCTTATCCATTAGGCCACGAGGCCTGTGACAGGATTCGACCACAACGTCATTTATCAGAAACGCTCAACGATTTGACTTCATTGGTCAGGAACACACCACTTGGAGCGTTCCTCTTCCCTGTAGACCTCTAGGACTGGCCGTCCCAGAAACACCTAGTTACTTTGAGAAACAAGTTGCCTTCGAAACTACGCCTCCTAACAACTTTAAGTGGTCAATTGTTCTCTCTTGAGCACTGTCTTGAAAATCTCATGTAAGTATCTCCTTAGGCTGTTAAACCATTTAGTTTAACCGTCTTATTTCAAAGTCCATTTTACTAATACGACACATAACTATCATTCAGTATCATGTGATAAATTCTGGTATTTGATATGGTCTTGTTCCTTTTTACCTATCCCAATGAGCGTTTGCATGGTAATTTGTAATTAAATATATAATGAAAATTGTTTAATTATAACACAATATTACACAGTTGCTGCAGAATTGCAGCAGGGATGTGATCATCTCTTTGTGTATTAACTATGCAAAGAATACCCTTGTAATGGGACAGTCTGTAACAGTTTCAATCATGTCAGTTTCCGTAGTGTAGTGGTTAGGGACTTTAAGATAAGGTGACTACTGACTGCGGACTACGGTTGGACGCGCGCTTTGCGCTGGGCCGAGTACAGTACTGAAGGCGCGAAAATACGAAGTTAAGTTGGCGGACTACGGACTACAAACTACGGTAAAGATGCAGTGTTCGCCTTTGCACATTTTTTACAACATAAATGTTTTTCCAAAAAGTCCGAGAAACACTTGTATATTGTCTGGCGGATGAAATAATTGACAAGGACGAGTTTCTTCTTTTATATGACGCTTACGAGTCGGAAAATGCGTGTTATCCATACTGGGATTACGAAGATTTTAGCCTCGAATCTCTGAACTCGGATGAATGCTTGGCAGAGTTTCGATTAAGCAAAGTGGAATTACCTTTTTTGGCGGAAGCTCTACGACTCCCAAGACGTTTTAGAAGTGCCCAGGGAACAGTTTGTACTGGACTAGAAGGTCTTTGTATCCTTCTAAAACGCTTAGCATATCCGTGCAGGTATTATGACATGATTTCTCGCTTTGCACGTCCTGTCCCAGAGCTTTGCATGCTGTACAACGTTGTATTAGACTGGTTATTTGACAACCATGCCCATCGACTTACTTCATGGAACCAAGTTTTTCTCTCTCCCCCTTACCTTCAGCAGTATGCTCGAGCGGTAAGTTTAATGGGTTCGCCCTTGCCTAATTGCTTTGCTTTCGTCGATGGCACCGTGCGGCCGATTTCCAGACCGAACCAAAATCAACGCGTAGTGTATAATGGCCACAAACGCGTCAACGCGTTGAAATTTCAGTCTGTTGTAATCCCAAGTGGTCTGATCGCTAACCGTTATGGTCCCGTGGAAGGGCGTCGCCATGATGCTGGTATGTTACATGAATCAGGCCTGTTAACAGCCCTACAGACCTACTGCCACACCCCAGCTGGACAATGGCTCTGTATTTATGGTGACCCGGCGTATCCGCTGAGACCAGAACTGATGTGCCCTTACCATGATGGAGACTATGCACAACCTTTAACTCCAGATATGAGAGCTTTTAACACTGCTATGAGCAGAGTACGCATAGCCGTCGAGTGGCTATTCGGTGATATTACAAATTATTTTAAGTTCATTGACTACAAGAAGAACTTGAAGATTGGCATGAGTGCTGTGGGGAAGCAATATATAGTTTGTGCACTCATGAATGTACATCACCGAATAAGCCCACATTTTGAAGGAATTAATCATAAATATGTGTTTGCTTACAGGAAACATCATGGTTGTGAAACAGCACTTCTAAGCTTAACCGAACAATGGAAGAAAGAAATTGATGATAACAAAACGATCGGACTGGTCTCTATGGATTTGTCGAAGGCTTTTGACACCTTATCTCACGAACTTATTGTTTTGAAACTGAAAGAATATGGAGCTGACGAAGCAACAACTGCCCTGATAAGGGATTACTTATCAAATCGATTCCAAAGAGTGAGACTGGGGGACACACTTTCGAATTGGCAATCAATATGTAAGGTGTCCCTCAAGGATCTATTCTCGGCCCCTTATTATTCAACATCTTTATGAATGACCTTTTATATGTTATTAAGGAGAGTACGCTGTCTACTTATGCTGACGATACACAAATCTTTTACGCAGATAATGACCTTCCTAACGTTGAAGAAACCATTAACACTGATCTTGCTAGTGCTGATAAATGGTTCGCGCAAAATGGAATGAAAAGGAACAGTTCAAAATACCAGGCGATGGTGTTGGGAAAAAACAAAGGAGCCGAGCTGGCGTTCAAATGTGACGAGTCACAAGTTCCCATTTCCAAAACAATGGAACTTCTTGGCGTAACAATTGATGACAAATTGAATTTCGAAAACCACATCGCTAAAATATGTAGAAAAGTCAGTCAACAAATTGCTGTACTAAAAAGGATGCAGAAACTGTTGCCTTTCGAGACTAGGAGGGACCTTTACAAGGCTTTCATACTGCCGCACTTTAATTACTGTTCCGAAACGTGGCACTTTTGGAGTAAGAAGTCAGCTGACAAGTAAGAGATGGTAAACAAACGAGCGCCCCGTTTTGTTTTCAGGGAAAAGTCCACGCCCTATGAGGAACTATTAAAGCGTATTGGTCTCCCAAGTCTCCGCGAACAACGGTTAGCGAAAATATTGTCCACAGTTTTTAAGATATTAGCCAGCGTTGCCGGACCTGCAAGCTTACGTGATTTCATTACAGTAAGGCGCTCCACTTATAACCTCAGGGGCAACACAATTGTAGACCTTCCAAAAGTAAAATCAACAACTTATGGCTTAAGATCGTGGAGATATGCTGCATCGAAAATGTGGAACTCTCTACCAGACGAAACAAGAAAGATAAAAACATATACCGTTTTTAAGAACAATTTAAGAACATTAAACCTTGCGGGACTTTGACCGAGAAGTGTGATAATTAAATACAATTTTTACTATTTTACTGTTTTCTAATAATATTTTTTATATTTTTATATTTTATTCCTAGTTAGCTTAAATTAATTTATACACTTCCAAGAAGTTTTTATTTTTCTAGTTTGTATTTCGTGGCGCACCTGCAAACTAGCTTTTTAGCTAAGCGTGCTGACCACGTTAATAAAGATTGATTGATTGATTGATGAGAAATGCCTTAACATGCCTCTATGGGAATAACACATCTGAATTTTTTAGCGTTGGGCCTCCTAGCCTTGAAACCTATTTTGCATAGAACACTATTTCTTAGTTGGCCCAGTCTTAGACTGTATGAATCACTGAAATTCAGACTTTGAATCCTACAAGCAAACTAGGAGCTTAAAGGTAGAATGTGAAGGAACACAGTTTATTTCCTGTAAAAATATTCTGTATTCACCTCTGTTGAGGACACTGTGCTCAGGTCAGACAGTTATAGTAGCGTTAAAGTTTTAGGGTGGGTATTATAAAAGTAAAGAATTCCTAGAGGGGGTGAACATGAATTCAGGGTAGTCTTGAGGACATTTCAGGGTGATCAAGGTCGGTAGGGTTAACTCAGAAATTCCAGGGTGGGTAGCTGAAACTATGGTCCTCAAACAAGGGGTGCAGCAATTTTCATGGCCACTCAAGGTATTTGCAACATGTCAATAACTAACTTGTAACCTGGCAATAAAAATACCAGTAACTGTTCAAACTACATTTTGTTCAACACAACATCATAACTAGAATATACAACAGGACATCACAAGGTACAAAAGCAGCCATACTGGAAGGTAAAAGTACTACTGAGACTTTGAAAACAATGGGAAGTGAGGCTTAACCTGCCTGGAATCTCTTTGGTTTTACATTCTCATAACTATTTTGCAATCCAGAATGGCATATTTTGAACCATGTATCCATCCCTTTAGCAGTATTTGTATTCCATAGTAACACTTTAAATGCTCAAATTAGCACCTGAGTCAGTTATTTCATTTTCTTGGTCAAAAAGGGTAGATGTCTGATAAAAGAAATTTGAACATCTTTTTATGTGTTATTGGCAAACAAAGGACAATCAAGTATACTTACAGCGAAACTGCTGTTGATATGTAAAGAATTGAAGCCGATTTGTAGCACAACGACGCCCGAAAACCGTTAAAATTCCTATCAAGATGTTATGAATAGAAAATCTCTTTATTGATACTAGGCCATCGCAAAGTTTAATGTAAACTAGTCCGACGCTATCTAATGGACGGAAAAATAGACGACCCCGCCAGGACTCGAACCTGGAATCTTCTGATCCGAAGTCAGACGCCTTATCCATTAGGCCACGAGGCCTGTGACAGGATTCGACCACAACATCATTTATCAGAAACGCTCAACGATTTCACTTCATTGGTCAGGAGAAACACCACTTGGAACTTTCCTCTTCCCTGTGACCTCTAGGACTGGCCGTCCAAGAAACACCTAGTTATTTTGAGAAACAAGTTGCCTTTGGAACAACTCCTCGTAAAAACTTTCAGTGGTCAATTGTTCTCTCTTGAGCACTGTCTTGAAAATCTCATGTAAGTATCTCCTTAGGCTGTTAAACCATTTAGTTTAACCGTCTTATTTCAAAGTCTATTTTACTAATATGACACATAACTATCATTCAATATCATGTGATAAATTCTGGTATTTGATATGGTCTTATTCCATTTTACCTATCGCAATGAGCGTTTGCATGGTAATTTGTAATTAAATATATAATGAAAATTGTTTAATTATAACACAATATTACACAGTTGCTGTAGAATTGCAGCAGGGATGTGATCATCTCTTTGTGTATTTACTATGCAAAGAATACCCTTGTAATGGGACAGTCTGTAACAGTTTCAATCAGGTCAGTTTCCGTAGTGTAGTGGTTATCACATCCGCCTAACACGCGGAAGGTCGCAGGTTCGAGCCCTGCCGGAAACATTATCAGTCACGCTGAACAATATACTTTTGCTTCAAATAAGGCGAGAGACAAAAGTTATTGAATTTTTTTATACCCATTACTTTAAGCGATGGTTTATGCCTTTGGTAAATAAATAATTACAATTAGAGACATGAATATATTTGATCGGGTAGCGAAATCACTAGCAACTGGACAATTTTGACCACACTTCTTACCATTTTATCTTGAGATTTGTGAAGAAGACGGCATCGTTTTAGATAAACTAAAATATGTCATGTCAATTAGGTACACAGCTTTCGGTAATTTTTTATTTTTTTGCCTGGATGAATTGTAGTTTCTTCTCGAAAGGAGGCTTAAGTGAAGAGTTTGATAAATTGTTGCAGCAAGGTGACTGTTGACTGAAAGAAAAACTCTTGACTTACAGCGAAACTGTTGTTGATATGTAAAGAATTGAAGCCGATTTGTAGCACAACGACGCCCGAAAACCGTTAAAATTCCTATCAAGATGTTATGAATTGAAAATCTCTTTATTGATACTAAGCCATCGCAAAGTTTAATGAAAACTAGTCCGACGCTATCTAATGGACGGAAAAATAGACGACCCCGCCAGGACTCGAGCCTGGAATCTTCTGATCCGAAGTCAGACGCCTTATCCATTAGGCCACGAGGCCTGTGACAGGATTCGACCACAACATCATTTATCAGAAACGCTCAACGATTTCACTTCATTGGTCAGGAGCACACCACTTGGAACGTTCCTCTTCCCTGTGACCTCTAGGACTGGCCGTCCAAGAAACACCTAGTTATTTTGAGAAACAAGTTGCCTTCGGAACCACGCCTCGTAAAAACTTTCAGTGGTCAATTGTTCTCTCTTGAGCACTGTCTTGAAAATCTCATGTAAGTATCTCCTTAGGCTGTTAAACCATTTAGTTTAACCGTCTTATTTCAAAGTCTATTTTACTAATATGACACATAACTATCATTTAGTATCATGTGATAAATTCTGGTATTTGATATGGTCTTATTCCATTTTACCTATCCCAATGTGCGTTTGCATGGGAATTTGTAATTAAATATATAACAAAAATTGTTTAATTATAACACAATATTAAACAGTTGCTGTAGAATTGCAGCAGGGATGTGATCATCTCTTTGTGTATTTACTATGCAAAGAATACCCTTGTAATGGGACAGTCTGTAACAGTTTCAATCAGGTCAGTTTCCTTAGTGTAGTGGTTATCACATCCGCCTAACACGCGGAAGGTCGCAGGTTCGAGCCCTGCCGGAAACATTATCAGTCACCCTGAACAATATATTTTTGCTTCAAATAAGGCGAGAGACAAAAGTTATTGAATTTTTTTATTCCATTACTTTAAGCGATGGTTTATGCCTTTGGTAAATAAATAATTACAATTAGAGACATGAATATATTTGATCGGGGAGCGAAATCACTAGCAACTGGACAATTTTGACCACACTTCTTACCATTTTATCTTGAGATTTGTGAAGAAGACGGCATCGTTTTAGATAAACTAAAATATGTCATGTCAATTAGGTACACAGCTTTCGGTAATTTTTTATTTTTTTGCCTGGATGAATTGTAGTTTCTTCTCGAAAGGATGCTTAAGTGAAGAGTTTGATAAATTGTTGAAGCAAGGTGACTGTTGACTGAAACAAAAACTCTTGACTTACAGCGAAACTGCTGTTGATATGTAAAGAATTGAAGCCGATTTGTAGCACAACGACGCCCGAAAACCGTTAAAATTCCTATCAAGATGTTATGAATGGAAAATCTCTTTATTGATACTAGGCCATCGCAAAGTTTAATGTAAACTAGTCCGACGCTATCTAATGGACGGAAAAATGGACGACCCCGCCAGGACTCGAACCTGGAATCTTCTGATCCGAAGTCAGACGCCTTATCCATTAGGCCACGAGGCCTGTGACAGGATTCGACCACAACATCATTTATCAGAAACGCTCAACGATTTCACTTCATTGGTCAGGAGAAACACCACTTGGAACTTTCCTCTTCCCTGTGACCTCTAGGACTGGCCGTCCAAGAAACACCTAGTTATTTTGAGAAACAAGTTGCCTTTGGAACAACTCCTCGTAAAAACTTTCAGTGGTCAATTGTTCTCTCTTGAGCACTGTCTTGAAAATCTCATGTAAGTATCTCCTTAGGCTGTTAAACCATTTAGTTTAACCGTCTTATTTCAAAGTGATGTGTAAAAATGGGGGTCCTGGCACATTTTCCATTACGATTCCATTACGATTTCATTACGATTTTAAAATACGCGCGGTCCTGGCACATTTTCCATTACGATTTCATTACGACTTTAAAATACGCGCGGTGCTAGCACATTTTAATTAAAACAGACAAGTTTCTGCAAAGTTTCGGCCAAGCCCTGGCCGACAGGCGGAGCGAGCGGAGCGAGCGGAGGGCGAATCCATCTTTGGGGCCAAGTCTCTGCAAAGTCTATGTGAAATCAGAGAGGATCCTGGCACATTTTAATTAAAACAGACAAGTTTCTGCAAAGTTTCGGCCAAGCCCTGGCCGACAGGCGGAGCGAGCGGAGCGAGCGGAGGGCGAATCCATCTTTGGGGCCAAGTCTCTGCAAAGTCTATGTGAAATCAGAGAGGATCCTGGCACATTTTGTGAAACTGATACTAAGCCTATGCGAAACCAATAAAATTTGATGACGAGGATCCTGGCACATTTTGAAAAAATGATTTTCAAAAGAAATAAAATACCTATTTAAAAAGAAGAATCAATATACGAAATGGAACAAGAATTACGAAGATTGAATGTACCGCAACTAAAATTTATTGCAAAAGAGTTGGAAATTAAAGGAAGGTCTAGAATGTTCAAAGCTAATTTAATTAATGAGTTGGAAAAATTTTCAGATGTGGATATTGATAAGTTAATTACAAAAGCTATTGTAATGTATAATTATCATTGTGCACATGGAATTAAAAAATATTCTTGTAAAGAATGCGGCGGATCACAAATATGTATTCATGAAAAAATGAAGTATCAATGTAAAGAATGCGGCGGATCACAAATATGCGTTCATGGGAAAAGAAAGTCTTACTGTGTATTATGTGATGGTTCACAAATATGTTTTCACAACAAGCAAAAAAGTTTTTGTAAAGAATGCGGTGGATCACAAATATGTAAACATAATAAACAAAAGTATCATTGTAAGGAATGTTGAAAATTATGTTATGTAACCCCATTTTGGTTTCATAACAAAATTGATATTTAAAAAGATAAAATATAAAATAAAAAAAGTTGTGAAAGTATGGCAGTGGCAGGATTATGTTATAAAGATTTTATATATACTAATTTACGTTTTGAATATTCTATTGAAAAAGGAATGAATTTTTACGATTTTATTAAATCATGTAATAAAAATTTTTTACCATATATTTCAAAAAATAGAGGATTTATTAAAGAAAAAGAAGAAATAAAAGAAGAAATAAGAGAAAAAGACGGAATTTTTAAAAGAAAAGGATATAATTATCAGTACACTTATGTTTATTATGAAATTAGCTTTTCTACTACCAAGGATGATAATATACAATATTCTAGTGAATTTTTACAAATAGATTTTGATAAAGGGTTTTCATTATGTGAAGAATATCTTAATGGTATAATTTGTATTATAAACGATAATTATATTCCTTATTTTTTTCGACATGAGGGAGATCCTGGTGATGAAAGAGATATAAATGATATTAATGATGTAATTTTTCATTCAATAATTATTTATTTACCTGAAAATAGATTTAAAATATTACATAAAGAGAAATTTTTTAGAAAATTACATGATGAATTAATGGTAGTTACATGGCATCCATCTAGATATTTAGATTGGTGTATTGATTTTGAAGAGCTAAAGTTTTTGAAAGAAGAGGTATTTGGTGAAGAAGATTGATAAAAAGTTATGTTATATAACCTAATTAATGGTTACATAACAAAAAGGCCTGAAATTTATCTAAATCTTAAACTAAAAGTTATGGGAGAACCCTTCAGTTCAAGTTTTTTCCATTCAACGTCTAAGATGCTTAAATCAAAGTGGTTTATTAAGGTATCATATTTTCGAACAGGAATTGTCGGATAATCTTGTGAAGGAATGTTTGCAAGTAGGTTTGATGGCGAGAGTTTCACAAGTTCTCCATATTTGGTGTTATTCATATATGAAGACTTATTATCCACTATACTACACATAAGTCTCAGCGGCTCCTTAATCTGAATATTTATGGGGTATAATTTACCAGGGTTTATAATTTCAGGCATTCCTAAACCAAACGCAAGCCCTCTCGTAAGTTTAACTTTGGTGTTCTTATTTGAATAAAGATAGTCAACAGTATCAGTCTCAATTATTGTTATTTTTTCCAATTCAGGATCATTAAGAAAGATCGATTGAATATCACGCAACGAATATGTACCAGGGTGTATTATTTTTGGGAGCTGATTATTGTCAGTTATTTTTTCTTGATTCTTGAAATTAATCAATCTTTTGGTTTGTATATTACAATCCAGGAGCTGTATCTCCCGAAGATTTTTCAGCGGCGGATCTAAATAAACCCTAGTTTCTGAATCGTACATTGTAATGCTGAACATTTTTGTTTTGATTACATTAAACTCATCTTTAAATTGATCATAATCAAAACATTAACGAAATAAAAACCAAGATAATAATCCCCCGGCAAACATTAAAACAATAAGATTATTTTGATGAGAAGATTTTTCTATATTACTAAATTCATCATCTATTTTGTCTGATTTATCGTTATTGCTTAATTTAGGTTTCTTTGGTTGCGGATTAGTATTTAATAAAACCTTTGATGTTCCCAAACTATTAGGTATTCCAATTTTTTTAGTTTCGACATTTATTGAATTATTTACCCCAAATTTCATATCTTCTGTTGCTATTTTCAGATTATTATTGTACCCAACCACACTTTCTGTATTTATAATCATATTACTTGGCATCAACCAAACACCCGGAGCAACAGCCAAATCAAGCCGTAATTTAGTTTCCTGCACAGATTGTTGGTAATTTTGAACGGATTTAGAAATATCATTTACTCTAACAGAACTTTCAAATAAGTCTTTGAATTCATTTTGTGTTTCTATTGCCCCACCGCCGGTACCAATAATAGAATTTCTGGTATTAACTTGAGCACCCAATATGCAATAAACAAAAGCCTCAACTGATCTATTTATTCTCCCCAATCCGGCTTTTGTTAATCCGTATCCAGATTCTGGTATAAACCACGCATATTGAAAATCTACAAAATGATCATTTCGAAGCATAGATATTAAAGTCGCACCAAATTTTTTTCCACCATAATCGGCAAATTTATTTATTTCACTGGGCCAAATATTTACATCAGGATCATTAGGATGAATAATTCTTACGTTTTGATTTCCTCCTCCTACTGCTTGTGAACTACCACCTCCAGGAGGGATGTATCCTTTTCCATAATCAATGAATACATCTCCAGCCCCATGGTTTGTACCACCCTTAAATCTAAAATCAGCTAAAGGTTTATTCCTTCCTTTAAAATCTTGATTATTGCTTAACCCAAATTCTGCGCACAATCTATTATAAACATTTTTGTCGTACGGATTATTTTTTGAAGAAAAAGTTTGTTCGCTGGGCAATGGTACATTTAATTCCTGTAATATTCTTCTGATGGTAAAGTATACGTGAAATACAAAAAAACTTCTAATAACTCTTGGGTAATTTAAAATTTCAATTAAACTAACACCGCAGCCAGATGTTGCGCACCAAACCGCCATGTTTAATTGCTGCGGCCAGTGGTTAATATTTGGTTTACTCAACCAAGCTCTAGCTTCTTTTCCACTAGTAAGTTCTACTGTCTGATTTTTAAATACATTTGTCATTGCCGCAGTGAAATGATCTTTTTCTGAAACATATATATCTAAATTAGTTAACGTTTTTGTTACATCGTTTGCAAATTCATCGAATCTAACCCCGGGTATTGGATATATTTCTTTTGTAAATGATAAACTTTTTGGAAATGAACTATGCTTAACTTTAATTTCTAACCCCAAATCTTCCCATAATAATGTTTTCAAATTATTAGAAAGATTTGCAGTCCAAGTTTTACCAGAAGGATCATCATCGGACATAATTGTTGTTCCATTAATTTTCCATTTAATATATCCACCAAATGAGTCATTCACAAATGTAAATTTTTCAAGGTTCGCGTTTGGGTAACGATTATTGAAATCATCCAATAACATCTTATTCTTTGTGTTACAAATAATGTGATCTTTAGATCTTTTAAGAATAAGATGTGCCCGCAAAACAATTGCAACCAACTTCTGTTCTCTCATATACCAGTTTTAATGTCCTTTCCCCCCGGCAAGTTCTTTTAATATATCTTCGCGGACTTCCCTCCTTAACGCAGGCATGTCCAAGTTTTTTTCTGTATCTCTCCGAAATTTTTGTCGAACTTCTAGTTTTAGTTTTTGAAACTTTTCCAACTCCGCCAAAATTATGGAAAATTCTTGGTCGGATATAACATTATCTTTCAGAGCTTTTGAAACTAAATCGTTAATGGTGTTTAATTTTGATTTTGCAATTGCGGCGGTTTGTTCGTGTTTACTAACTTTACCAGAAAGTCTTTTTGACGCATAACCGAATCCAACCGATAATCCGCCAAAAACCCCGCCAACAACACCCAAAGGCACACCGACAATAGCACCAAAACCGGTGAGAGAAGTTCCTAGTCCGCTTGCAGATAGAATAACTGAAATCACCCCGCCACACACACTTATTTTTGAACATATTCCTCTGGCCCTATTATATTTTTTCCTTACTTCTTCGTAATGTTTAATTTCTTTCTCTAGATTTTGTAATACCTCGCTTGATTTTTGCAGTCTGAAATTAACCGACTGAAGGGAGGAACTAGGATCTGTATTATTAAGGTCGGTCGGTAATTGAGGATAAATTTTATTGTAGTCATCCATATTGTATTTTACTGATCACCGTGATATCTTTAAATTTGTTACTTACTCTTCTTTTTTATACTTTCCACAAAATATAGAACCACAGCCATTATCAAAAGCCAAGCATTCTTTCCTAAAAATCCAATAACCTCCCCCGCCGTTTTGAATAGAAAGCTAACTATTGCGCCAACCATTCCGGGTAATATTTCGCCTAATTTTTTACCTATAGTTTTCAAACCATTACTAACACCCTTACCCAAAGCAGATAACCCCTTTGAAAGATTAGAAACTATAACCCCAATGATGGCGCCCACCGCACTTAGAACAGCAAAAACTGTAAAACCATACTTTTTGAATATATACTTTAATCTCTCCCTAAGCGGTAAATTTTTAAGTATTTCATCTTTTCTGGCTTGAATTTCTGATAATTGTTCTACTTTTGAAATTGTAATCTTTCTAATTCGTTCATTTAATTTATCAACCTCAGATTTTAATCGTTCATTGCTCTGTTCTAACTTTGATAAATTGGATTTGCCCTTCTTATATTTGTCTATTTCTTCTTTGTATAATTTTACCTCATCCAAAAGTTTTTCTGCTTGTATTTTTAATTCTATATTCTGTTTAACGGTTTGATCGAAAAGACTTTTATTTTCTGCTTTTTGCACCTGTTGTTTCTCAATGAATTGGCGTAGTTCTTTTTCTCTTTCGTCATATCGACTAATCTCCTCCGTTCTTGTTGCTAAAAGTGAATCTATTCCTTGTACTGCAGAAAGTAATTCATTATGTTTTTCTTTTTCTTCATTAAATTGTGATATGGCGTCATTATATTTTTCTAACATTGTTTCATAATCAACGCCCAGTTCTTTTCTAATTCCTTTTGGTAAATCTTCAAGATTAAGATTTTTATATTTGTCAAGTATTATATGCGGCCTAGAATTAGTCCTATTACTATATTCTACGATTATACTTCCATCTTTTCCATATTTTACATTAAATGTTGCATCATCAGGATTGAAGTCTGGTAAATAACGTTTGAGTTCTTGACCCGCTTCTCGCCTTCTATCATATTTCTCATCTCTTTCTACAATATTTGGCGTTTTTTTCTCTTCATCTTTTATTTCCCATTGAAGTCGTTTTCTTTCTTCCATATATTCGGAGTAGCCAAGATATCCTTGATCAACAGATGTAGATGTGTTTGGGCTTTGGTAAAATGTATCATCCTCATCATTATCATCAGTTCCTTTCGGCAAATCTTCTAATGGAATATCTTCTTCCATGATTTTTTACTCATCAGTAAGAAATCTTTAGACCCCTTAGAGTTGATTAAAAGTAAAAATTGATTTAAAAAGATAAAAGGATTATAAAAAAAGAAATAAAATGAGCAAAGAAGAACAAAAATATCATACTAATACAATTAGTAATATGGATTTAGTAAAATACGCTAAAAAATTTGGAATAAATGTGCGCCCTCAAGATGCTTGTAAAATATTAAGTGAAATGAAAAGAGAAATTGAACCAGATAGAGACTTTGAAGAATATAAAAGAGAAATAAGAGCAAAAGTAACTGAAAAATATGGAATAGAAAATGACGAAAAAAGTGGCTTCTAAATTTAATAAAAAATAAATCATTTATGTTATATAACTTATTTTAATTGATGTATTACAAGTTATATAATAATTTATAAAAATTTACTGGCCGCGTAACCTAAACCTAACATTCCAGCCCCGACATATGCCATTTCTCCTGTTTTTTGTTCATCGCTTGGTTTGTAATAATCAGAGAATTTTGGTTCGTTCATTTGCTCGTACAATTCAAAAGCCTGATTTGTAGCCGAAATATTTTTTGATGCTTGATATTTTTCATCTTTTCTTTTCATTTTCCAATCAAGCATTTTTTGCCTTTTTTCCTGATATGCTGCGTAATCTCTTTGGTATTTTTCCATTGCTTTGTCGTGTCGTATTTTTTCTGTATCCTCATTACGTCCAGATAAATATTTTGCAAGATAATTTCCACCAGTAAATGCCGTTGCATTCAATATAGCCCCGCCAATCATCATCGCTATTGCTGCCATTTTATTTTGGTAAAATCTTTTGATCCTCTAAATATGTTTTAAGATACATGCTTCCGGATAATACGGCTACCCACTTTGCATAATTTGTAATACTTGAAGATGGATCGCTCAAAAATGATTCTTTCATCATCTTTTTAGCTACATACCCAACCCCAGCCCCTAATCCGATAAGCACCGCCGAATCAGTTACAGTTTTCACAAGTTTGTTTTCGGTTGACATAATTTTTACTACATCATTGGGAAACTTTTAAATAACTTTATGTTATTCCATTCCTAAAGATTTTGGGGTTAAATGCAAGGGAATTTTTGAGGTTTGGGGTATTTGTGGAACTTGTGATAAATCAGGTATCCTATTAGAATATTCAACCCTAGCTTTTTCCTTATATCTCATAAAAAGATCAAATGCTGTAAACCCTAAACCAATAACGGATAAAACAGCAGTAAAAGATAACTCAGGCAGCCAAGATTTTGTTTCACTATATGTATTTTCATTTTGCTCCTCTTCTTCGCGTTTCATCTCCCTGGCTAATGCATCTTTTGCTTTTTTATTATATTCGGCTAATTTCTTCCCAGCCGCAACCTTTTTAGGATCTTTCTCTTTCTTTTTAGTATCTTTATTTCCAGGTGCGGGATCAGCAGTAATTTGCTCAACTTGTTCATTTTGTTCAGACATTGTTATTTAGATGCAGAAAATAAGTTTTTAGATCTGTTTAATATACTGTATCAACACCTTCAGTAGATTGCTTAGTTTCCTGATCAGTTTTGTTAGAATTTACTGTTTCTTCTCTTGAAAATTGTTGATTTTTGTTGAATTTGATGTGTTTAGCTACTTGAAATAGTCCGCTAGCAAGTGCTACCAATCTTCCTCCTTTTAATGCTAACAGACCTGCAAAGTTTTTCAGTTCGCGATTAACCAACTCATCATTCTTCAAATCTTTACAAAGCGCATCAATATCATCTACAGGAACCATGTAAGAAATGGCATGAGAAATTAATTGAAGAGATGAATCTACCAATCCATCATTAATTTTCTTACCTAATACTGCCTGATATCTATTATAATATTTTTCAACATCTTTTTCTGTTAGTCTCTTTATATCACCTAGACTCATATTAACACCTAAATATTCCTTTGTAGTTCCAAGAACTGCGATAATAGCTAGTGATTCTTGTTTTATTTCAATATCATCATTATATTTTACAACATCTTTTACCTCTGGTTGTTCTTCTATATAATCTTCAACGTTTGTCATCTTTGTTAAACCACCTCGGGAATCTCTAAATAGCAATTAAATGGATATCGCAAACTCAAACATAACCTAGAATATTTTTCAGTTTTCAGGAGCCGTACAAACTTTTTACCTAATTCATAATCAAAATCTCCACCGTAATCTTCAAAAAACATTTTCATACCTTTCTGCGAAGGATTATGGAAAGTAACAACGCAGGCTACATTTTCGCGGAATGGTTTTGCTATTGAAGTTAATTGCTGGGTTAGAACCCAAACTGATAATCCATGATGTCTTCCAGAGAATGCTAAATCTATAAATTTATTTGATCTTTTCTTCAGATCGGTGGATACCGCGCAATCATCTAAAATTATTAATGTATTTGTTCCGGAGAATAAAGTTTGGCAATCAGTTAGTAACTCATTAATCTCATCAATGTTACTTGCAACGGGTGACAATTTATAGAAATGTTTATCCCCTAGGGCAAAATTATGATATGTTTTATTTTTAGAATAAGTCGGACAAATTAACACAATATATTCAAAAACTTTCCGGAAAGGACCTCGGAGCTGTTCAATTAAGTACTTTGTTTTACCGCAATTTGTGGGTCCTGTTATAATACAATGGAATGGTATTTTATCTCGTAAATCTTCCATATTTTGTATCATAACATTATGTTTTTAGATTCTCAGATTCTTCCCTTTGGTCAGTACTTAATTGATCTCAAACTTGAATTCATAATCTCCAGCATTGCATCCGCTACAACAAACATATGACAAGTTACGGTTCCAGATCCGCTTTGTTTCCTTTTAATTTCTATTTTTACGCCGTCATGCGTATTATTTAGAGCAAGTCCACCGCCATGAATGCGATTATCTGGATGCGTTCTAGTATCAACCCAAAGCGCAAACTTATCCGCGTAAAATTCTTTTTCTTTCAATGAAATTTGTTCCCTATGAAAGCGTTTTTTCGCAGATTCCCAAAGATCAGACGGAATCATTCCCCTAGAGTATATTCTATTTGGTACGCCATCGACATCAATTTCAACGGAAGATATACCAGGATTATAAAAATTTTCAGAATCTCTTGCTCCTGCGGCTTGAGGTAATAAAAACAAAAACAATATTCCTGTCATTGATCTTCTCGGTAAATTAATATGCTGATTAATAACACCGTCACCGCCCACGGAAAATGTAAAAGTTTTGTGCAGGGTAATATTTTCATAAAAGAATCCTTTACCGACTTGATAAGCCGCTTGTGCCTCACGAGCCAAGTATTCGCTTGAAATTGAGGAATATTCTAACTCTAAGTTTTTGATTGAATATGATGGTACTTTTGTTGTATCGGAATAAATAAGAATATTACCAATTGGGGCAAGTGTAATCTCAAATATTAGATGATTTTCCAATGCTTTTGGGTAAAAAACACCGTGATCGTTTAAAATAGGGTGATTTATTGGTATTCTATACTTTGAACCGTGAACATTAGCGAGAGCAACTTCTTTTACATCTTGTGTTTTTGCATCGCCGGCTTTTGTTCTAAGTTTTCTAATATTTAGAGAAGAAATACCTTGTTTTAATTTATCTTCGCGCTCTTCTTCGGTTAAGAATAAATCATGATATGTTTGAAATAAATCATATCTTTGCGTGTCTTGCAATGTTTCTCCTCCAAAAAGAACTTTTAGTCTGGTTACAAGATTACGACCCACATTATTCACAACAGTATTATTAGCATGACCCTCAACATCTAAGTCAAATAGAAGAGAGACGCTTCCAGGAACAATCACTAAATTCTCGGCGAGTTTGGGAATATTTATGTATAATGTTTCTCCGGGGCTTGCTGAGGATGGATTTAGAGTAATTCTATTCAAGGTTGATTCTGCCTTCAAACCAAAGGGTTCTTTTGGAATTCTGTTTGGATTAATTTTTTCAGATGTCATTGTAATTTATAAGATACTTTGGTTAACCTTTAAATCGGTGTTGCTCTATTTTCTAACTCGCCAATATGCTTTAATAAACCCTCTCTCGCCTCGGGAATTAAAATCATAATATTAAAAATTTCATCGCCATCTTCCATATATAGAATTTTTTTCCTAATAATTTTTTTCATGAGATTAATTTGGTTTTCGCTAAATTTTATTTTTTCTTCCTCGGCCACCATTTTAATTTATAAGATAATTGTTTATTTTTAAATGATGTCAAAAATATATTATTCAGCCGAAGGGTATTGGAAAGGATATTCTGCAATTCCTAAATTAGCTGAGAAGTCTAAAGTAAGTGAAAATGAGGCAAAACAATGGTTACAGAAACAGGCAATATGGCAAATCTATCTACCTGCTCCTAAATATATTCCTAGACCGCACTGGACTGTGGATAAACCCAATCAGATTCACCAAGCGGATTTATTATTTTTACCGCACGATAGAGTTGGAAGAAAAACATATAAATATGCGTTAGTTTTGGTTGATATCGCCTCGAGATATAAAGATGCTGAGCCATTAACCTCAAAAGAAAGTCGAGAGATATCAGAAGCTTTTAAGAAAATATATTCTAGAAGATTGAAATACCCAAAAACATTAATGGTTGATCCTGGGAAAGAATTTATGGGAGAAGTTAGTAAACTCATGAATTACCATAATGTGAAGATACAAAGAAGTGAAGCTGGTAATCATAGAGCCCAAGCATTTGTGGAAAACGCAAACAGAATATTGGGTGAAAAATTATTTAGTCATCAATATGCGCAAGAAATGATTAGTGATGATCGATCGCGGGTGTGGGTGAAAAGATTACCAGCTATTCTAAAAACTTTGAATAATACAAAAACGAGAATAACCGGTAAAGAGCCCGATGAGGCTATAAAAATGAAAGAGATTGATATTGAACCCAAAAATTATCAGCGAGTTGTTGGGCTTGATGAGGTTAGATTGCCTCCAGAGGTTAAAGTTAGATATCTATTATTTCCCGGCGAACTTGAAGGTGGAGAACGAAGAAGGGCCACAGATCCTATTTGGAGCATAAAAATTTATAATATTTCTAAAAGTATGATTACGCCTAATCAACCGGTTTTATATTATTTAACTGATGGGCCCAGACGCGGATTTGTTAGGGAAGAATTACAAGTTATTCCTTATGATACAGAACTTCCGCCAGATTCTGTTTTGGTAAGATAATGACCATATGGGAGAGTATGTTTTCCATCTTTACAAATTATTCTCTTATCATCATCGGCAGATAGTGCAACTTTATTAACGGTTTCAGTATAAACAAAATGTTTGTAACTTCTTATTACTTGCATCTCCCTCATCTGCTTTACTTTATTTTCTAAACATTCCTTGTAATCATCAAATCTTATACTTTTTTCTACAACTGATTTTTTAATTCCTTTATCCTTTTTTATCTCTTTTCCGTCATCTGTTTTGAAAGAGTATAGCTTAGCCCGTAGACCAACAAATTCGGTTATTATTTTACCATCTGCCTCATCTTTAAACTTGCCAATTACTTTTTTGTTTTTATCAGTCTTAATACCCGATCGATGGTTATCAGGAAAATTAGAAGTGTCAAACCTTTCCAGCACATCTGGAGCAATATCCTTATAGAAATCCTCAGTTTCTATATCATATACAAGACTATCTGTATCTGTCATAAGTAATTTGGCTTTTTCACCATATTTTGGTTTAATATAATTATAATGAAAGTCATACATCATTGACTTGCTTATATCTAAAATACACATTCCTAAGTAAATAGGTTTGTTGTATTTTATATGCGTTTTATTCATATGTATGGCCATAAGATTTTCAGAAAAAATAGTACGACGATTATAGTTAGCTTTTGATATTAATTTTCTTGCTTCTTTCTCATTAGTAACCAATCTTATATCAACCCTTTTTCTAAGATTTTCCATTGTTTTCCCAAATACAGAGTTGTTCATGAGTTTGAAGAAATCTTTTTCAAACTCATTCTTTGCTTTAGCCCTTTTTTCGGTATTCAAATCTATGTAAGGTTTCAACCATGCTGATTCTTCAAATTTAATTCCTCTATGAATCTTTGTTACTTCTAATCCTAGACTTTCATATTTTTTTAGTGTTTCATGATGGACAACATAATTTTTCTTATTGTTTAGATTTGGTATTAATTTCTCAACCCTATTAACCTTAATTCTTTCCGGGGCAAGCGGGTAGTCACTATGTAAATCATGAAGATTTTGTGGGTATTTTAAATCAACCTCTAATATGCATGGTATATTTCTCCAATTTGTTTTCTCATTTTCACTCATCCATTTTAAACCATGAGTTGGTAATTTTTCACTCATTGCCCCGCCATATAAGTTGTTTGCATCTAGATATTGTATATAATTTGCTACCATTTTAGGATCATATTCTTTCATGTATTTGTTATTCGCTTTAGCATATCTGTTTGATATCTGAGATATACCCCCTCTAACACCTTTCTCAATCATAATTAGCATATCAATGTCATTTATCATCTCTAATTGAACCTTAGTTTTTTTCAACATTGCGTCCCAAGCAAGTCCCGGCGCTGTATAATACCAAGCAGGATCTAATTTATAGGCATTTTGGCAAACATCTCTAAAGTTTTCAAAAACATCGGCCAATAATAACACATCAGACTTGAGATATATATTAAGGTAATCTCGCATTGTTTTCATATTAAAGGTTTTCCATACCTTTTTAGCATGTTCATAATCTTCATCTGAAATATCTTTACCGTTAAGTTTTGAGTAAAACGCTTCCTTTGGTGGAAGTTTTGTTTCATTTAATTTATCAAAATCATCAAGATAATCATACGGGAATACTCCCTTTCTCAATAATAACTTTAATTCTTCGCCCTCAAAATACTTTGTAATTTCATGTAGGTTTTTATCTGTTGGATTAAGGCACCTCCCTTTTATTTTACCTTTACAAACATCACACTTCCCGCATTTAGTAAGATTGCCAGACAAATTATCAAGACTGGATGGCATAAATTTTAATGAATCTATGAACCTGATATCTCTGATAACATCTTTCATCTCACCGCTTTTTTTATCTTTGAAGGTATCAACCACAATCTCTTTTGAGAAAGAAATATACTTTTCCTCATTATTAGGTATGAGTTTTATTTTACCTTCTGTTTTTGCAAGATTATTAATAAATAGATGAGAATCATACCCCGAAAGATTGTGAATTATGACTGGGAAGAATTTTGGAATCTTATAATTTAAATTGCAATCTTTATGCGCCGCGCCTCTATACTTTCCTGTAAGATGGCAATGATCTATTACCTTATCTTTTTCCAATTCTTCCTCGCAAATATGACATTTTGTAGCATTTTCGTAATTTATTTTGTCATCCTCCGTCATCATTTTGTCATTAAATTTTTTGAATCTTTTTTTATTATAGCTTATGCAATCCTTATAAATTTTCTTAAATTCTTCTTCAATATATTCCACAAATTTCTGCGCCACATCATCTTCCGGCGATTCGGCAGTATATCTATAAAATCTGGATTTACATATTTTTTCATTAAAACTCTTAATATAACATCCGAATGAAACTGGTTTGTGAAACTGATATTTATTAGTGTAACTTTTATTTTTATCTAGCTTGCCTGTTTGTTTTATTTTTTCCAAAATACTCTCAAAGTCGGCGTATGCTACAAAAGGTATTCTCATTTTTTTCACAAAATTTTTAAAAGAAATAAAACACGGGCTTCCATCTTTATTTTTTAGCATATCAATCCTTACTTCATTGTACAAATAACAATAAAATTCATGCTTTTCTAATGATCTTTTTAAGTGAAAATGACTAAAACAATTATCACAAAAGTACAACTTACATTTACGTTTAGTAACTTGCCTGCATATAAGTGCGCTAACATTCTTTATTAAAACGAAGTGTTTTTTTGGTTCTTCATCTTCAGTTTCTTCTGTTAATAAAAGTAATCTGATCAATTTAAATCCTCGTTTACCACTTCTTTTTATAGGATATATCCCTATTTTCTCATCATATCCATATATAGCAATATCATAATCATTTTGGTTTTCAAAATTAACAATATCTTGAATTGTACTTGGGAAATTAATTCCATTCCAATTAAAATTCTTTGATTGTTCTATCAATTCTTTAGTTATTCTTTGTGGATTTTTATCGGTTGGATATAAAGCCCGTGTTACACACCACTTAAAACATTCATCATCATTATAATTCTGTGGATTAATAATAGCATTCCTGTTTAACAATTCTTTTGGTAGCGGAATATAAGATCCTCCTAAAAGTGGAACAAAACGATCAATGAAAATGTCAAAGAATAGTACACTTTCTAATATCCAACCAGATTCATTATTTATAAAATTTTCAAATAATACAAGTTGTTGATTTGTTAATCTATCAAATAATTCCGATAAATCTGTTGCCTCGAGAACAATTTCTGATTTTTCTGAAGGAAAGTTCGCATCACAGTATTTATATATGTCTAATTCTTTGAATAATTTTTTTTTGAATCTGCATGAAAATATAAATTTAGTCTTTAATGATTTTTTCAATTCAACTCTCTGTTTAAGTAAATCCATAACTTTTGTTTTTATTTTATGTATGAATGTCTTTTCATCATTCCTTTCATTTCCTTCAATCCTATAGCTTATATAATTACCATTAATAGCTGATTCATATTCCCTTGGTGTAAAATCTTCCACATTCTCATTTCTTTTTCTTTTTAGCCTTCTTACTCCCTCCTTCTCATAATCTCTTTTTGGGGGTTTTATTTCTTTGGGCTTATTTACTTTTTTATATCTTTCTATGAATTTTTTAGCTAATTCTTCTGTTTTATTTTTTACCTTTTTAGGAATATATGGTTTCACAAAATTCCAAAACTTATTTAACACATTTCCCAAAAAAGGAGTTTGTTTTGTTTTTGGTTTGGGTTGTGAAGGTCTTTTTGGTTTAGATTTATTAATATTTATTCTGGGCTGGTTTGGCGGGGGCGGACCCGGAGGAGTTACCGGTCTAATTATATCTGGTGAGCCAGGTGGTGTTCCGGGTATTGGTTGGGGAATAGTTAAAGGTGGTAAATTTGGTTGTCTTCTTATCCTAATTGGCGGTGGCTCAGTATTCGGAATTGGAAGAGGTAAATTTGGTTGATTTCTTGGTCTCATTGGTGTATTACGTAGCCCCTCAACAATTCCTGCAATATTATTAACTATTTCTTGAATATTATTAGTTATTTCGGGTATATTAACCAGCGCATTAATAAGTTCTGCTTTATTAAACGCGGATCGTCCACGAATATTATACCATCTAACCAAAGATTTTAGTTGCGGTACATTCAATCTTCGTAATTCTTGTTCCATTTCGTATATTGATTCTTCTTTTTAAATAGGTATTTTATTTCTTTTGAAAATCATTTTTTCAAAATGTGCCAGGATCCTCGTCATCAAATTTTATTGGTTTCGCATAGGCTTAGTATCAGTTTCACAAAATGTGCCAGGATCCTCTCTGATTTCACATAGACTTTGCAGAGACTTGGCCCCAAAGATGGATTCGCCCTCCGCTCGCTCCGCTCGCTCCGCCTGTCGGCCAGGGCTTGGCCGAAACTTTGCAGAAACTTGTCTGTTTTAATTAAAATGTGCCAGGATCCTCTCTGATTTCACATAGACTTTGCAGAGACTTGGCCCCAAAGATGGATTCGCCCTCCGCTCGCTCCGCTCGCTCCGCCTGTCGGCCAGGGCTTGGCCGAAACTTTGCAGAAACTTGTC
>OX453272.1:42721656-42744156 GCA_949710005.1 Ricordea florida
CGAGGCCTGTGACAGGATTCGACCACAACATCATTTATCAGAAACGCTCAACGATTTCACTTCATTGGTCAGGAGCACACCACTTGGAACTTTCCTCTTCCCTGTGACCTCTAGGACTGGCCGTCCAAGAAACACCTAGTTATTTGGAGAAACAAGTTGCCTTTGGAACAACTCCTCGTAAAAACTTTCAGTGGTCAATTGTTCTCTCTTGAGCACTGTCTTGAAAATCTCATGTAAGTATCTCCTTAGGCTGTTAAACCATTTAGTTTAACCGTCTTATTTCAAAGTCTATTTTACTAATATGACACATAACTATCATTCAATATCATGTGATAAATTCTGGTATTTGATATGGTCTTATTCCATTTTACCTATCGCAATGAGCGTTTGCATGGTAATTTGTAATTAAATATATAATGAAAATTGTTTAATTATAACACAATATTACACAGTTGCTGTAGAATTGCAGCAGGGATGTGATCATCTCTTTGTGTATTTACTATGCAAAGAATACCCTTGTAATGGGACAGTCTGTAACAGTTTCAATCAGGTCAGTTTCCGTAGTGTAGTGGTTATCACATCCGCCTAACACGCGGAAGGTCGCAGGTTCGAGCCCTGCCGGAAACATTATCAGTCACCCTGAACAATATACTTTTGCTTCAAATAAGGCGAGAGACAAAAGTTATTGAATTTTTTTATACCCATTACTTTAAGCGATGGTTTATGCCTTTGGTAAATAAATAATTACAATTAGAGACATGAATATATTTGATCGGGGAGCGAAATCACTAGCAACTGGACAATTTTGACCACACTTCTTACCATTTTATCTTGAGATTTGTGAAGAAGACGGCATCGTTTTAGATAAACTAAAATATGTCATGTCAATTAGGTACACAGCTTTCGGTAATTTTTTATTTTTTTGCCTGGATGAATTGTAGTTTCTTCTCGAAAGGAGGCTTAAGTGAAGAGTTTGATAAATTGTTGCAGCAAGGTGACTGTTGACTGAAAGAAAAACTCTTGACTTACAGCGAAACTGCTGTTGATATGTAAAGAATTGAAGCCGATTTGTAGCACAACGACGCCCGAAAACCGTTAAAATTCCTATCAAGATGTTATGAATGGAAAATCTCTTTATTGATACTAGGCCATCGCAAAGTTTAATGTAAACTAGTCCGACGCTATCTAATGGACGGAAAAATGGACGACCCCGCCAGGACTCGAACCTGGAATCTTCTGATCCGAAGTCAGACGCCTTATCCATTAGGCCACGAGGCCTGTGACAGGATTCGACCACAACATCATTTATCAGAAACGCTCAACGATTTCACTTCATTGGTCAGGAGAAACACCACTTGGAACTTTCCTCTTCCCTGTGACCTCTAGGACTGGCCGTCCAAGAAACACCTAGTTATTTTGAGAAACAAGTTGCCTTTGGAACAACTCCTCGTAAAAACTTTCAGTGGTCAATTGTTCTCTCTTGAGCACTGTCTTGAAAATCTCATGTAAGTATCTCCTTAGGCTGTTAAACCATTTAGTTTAACCGTCTTATTTCAAAGTCTATTTTACTAATATGACACATAACTATCATTCAGTATCATGTGATAAATTCTGGTATTTGATATGGTCTTATTCCATTTTACCTATCCCAATGTGCGTTTGCATGGTAATTTGTAATTAAATATATAATAAAAATTGTTTAATTATAACACAATATTACACAGTTGCTGTAGAATTGCAGCAGGGATGTGATCATCTCTTTGTGTATTTACTATGCAAAGAATACCCTTGTAATGGGACAGTCTGTAACAGTTTCAATCAGGTCAGTTTCCGTAGTGTAGTGGTTATCACATCCGCCTAACACGCGGAAGGTCGCAGGTTCGAGCCCTGCCGGAAACATTATCAGTCACCCTGAACAATATACTTTTGCTTCAAATAAGGCGAGAGACAAAAGTTATTGAATTTTTTTATACCCATTACTTTAAGCGATGGTTTATGCCTTTGGTAAATAAATAATTACAATTAGAGACATGAATATATTTGATCGGGGAGCGAAATCACTAGCAACTGGACAATTTTGACCACACTTCTTACCATTTTATCTTGAGATTTGTGAAGAAGACGGCATCGTTTTAGATAAACTAAAATATGTCATGTCAATTAGGTACACAGCTTTCGGTAATTTTTTATTTTTTTGCCTGGATGAATTGTAGTTTCTTCTCGAAAGGATGCTTAAGTGAAGAGTTTGATAAATTGTTGAAGCAAGGTGACTGTTGACTGAAACAAAAACTCTTGACTTACAGCGAAACTGCTGTTGATATGTAAAGAATTGAAGCCGATTTGTAGCACAACGACGCCCGAAAACCGTTAAAATTCCTATCAAGATGTTATGAATGGAAAATCTCTTTATTGATACTAGGCCATGGCAAAGTTTAATGTAAACTAGTCCGACGCTATCTAATGGACGGAAAAATGGACGACCCCGCCAGGACTCGAACCTGGAATCTTCTGATCCGAAGTCAGACGCCTTATCCATTAGGCCACGAGGCCTGTGACAGGATTCGACCACAACATCATTTATCAGAAACGCTCAACGATTTCACTTCATTGGTCAGGAGCACACCACTTGGAACTTTCCTCTTCCCTGTGACCTCTAGGACTGGCCGTCCAAGAAACACCTAGTTATTTGGAGAAACAAGTTGCCTTTGGAACAACTCCTCGTAAAAACTTTCAGTGGTCAATTGTTCTCTCTTGAGCACTGTCTTGAAAATCTCATGTAAGTATCTCCTTAGGCTGTTAAACCATTTAGTTTAACCGTCTTATTTCAAAGTCTATTTTACTAATATGACACATAACTATCATTCAATATCATGTGATAAATTCTGGTATTTGATATGGTCTTATTCCATTTTACCTATCGCAATGAGCGTTTGCATGGTAATTTGTAATTAAATATATAATGAAAATTGTTTAATTATAACACAATATTACACAGTTGCTGTAGAATTGCAGCAGGGATGTGATCATCTCTTTGTGTATTTACTATGCAAAGAATACCCTTGTAATGGGACAGTCTGTAACAGTTTCAATCAGGTCAGTTTCCGTAGTGTAGTGGTTATCACATCCGCCTAACACGCGGAAGGTCGCAGGTTCGAGCCCTGCCGGAAACATTATCAGTCACCCTGAACAATATACTTTTGCTTCAAATAAGGCGAGAGACAAAAGTTATTGAATTTTTTTATACCCATTACTTTAAGCGATGGTTTATGCCTTTGGTAAATAAATAATTACAATTAGAGACATGAATATATTTGATCGGGGAGCGAAATCACTAGCAACTGGACAATTTTGACCACACTTCTTACCATTTTATCTTGAGATTTGTGAAGAAGACGGCATCGTTTTAGATAAACTAAAATATGTCATGTCAATTAGGTACACAGCTTTCGGTAATTTTTTATTTTTTTGCCTGGATGAATTGTAGTTTCTTCTCGAAAGGAGGCTTAAGTGAAGAGTTTGATAAATTGTTGCAGCAAGGTGACTGTTGACTGAAAGAAAAACTCTTGACTTACAGCGAAACTGCTGTTGATATGTAAAGAATTGAAGCCGATTTGTAGCACAACGACGCCCGAAAACCGTTAAAATTCCTATCAAGATGTTATGAATTGAAAATCTCTTTATTGATACTAGGCCATCGCAAAGTTTAATGAAAACTAGTCCGACGCTATCTAATGGACGGAAAAATAGACGACCCCGCCAGGACTCGAACCTGGAATCTTCTGATCCGAAGTCAGACGCCTTATCCATTAGGCCACGAGGCCTGTGACAGGATTCGACCACAACATCATTTATCAGAAACGCTCAACGATTTCACTTCATTGGTCAGGAGCACACCACTTGGAATGTTCCTCTTCCCTGTGACCTCTTGGATTTGGGCGGAGTGAAACCCATATCGCGGTGGATAACGGTGTGGTGCTTAACCAGTTTAACTTGGAAGCTATCAACGTTGGGAGCAGATCAACAGTGGTGAAATATTTTTTTCACAAATGAAAGCACGTAAAAAACATCACAGCAATATTTTATTTCCAGAAATCACACAGACCAGTAAGGTCCCATTTTTACGGTAATTACCTTTCCATCCCAGGTTCAAGGAATAATTAAAGTTTGATTTACATGTTTTAATGTACTTTTTCCGAAGCGAGAAAAGTTGCTTCTTTGTTGAATTTAATTATCGACTCCGGCTATGTTTTTTATCCACAGGAGTTGAAAACGCCCTTTTTGTAACATAATCGAACTCCGCGTCTTTGTTGGGTGAAATTGTGACTTTCTGTAACGAAATTTTTGTAAACCTGAAGAGGTTCATTTAACTTTGTAGGTTGAATGCGACTGACTAATACCTTCGTAAATCATCGTATTTCAAAGTTCTGTGACATGCAAATATACAATTATGTTCCAATGAATTGTAGCTGTCAATGCTTCTATTGGTCCATAAATCTCTGAAACTTGAACATTCTAGGCAAATCTTCCGCGATAGCCTTTCGCGTTTGCTGTGGACAAACGATGATTTAGAAGTATCATTGGCAGATTGATTCGCAGATGCGATCGGTTCGTATCGCGCCATCTCCAATTGACAAAAGTTTCCTCAGAGCGTCAAAACTCGTCAAAAAACCTTACATTCGGTTCACGAGATCGGCGGTGAGTCCTAGGTCCGGAAGGACGTAAAGTTTATCCAGCTCAAGAGCGTAGCAAAGATTTGTTATAACTCCTTCGTCTACCGCGTCCATTGCCATGCGGCACGAGGTAGCCGATTGGTCGTCCACAGACAAGTTACTGGCACACCGCGCCCAAGTTATATCTGTTTGTTTATCCAGTTTGGGCAGATAATGTAAGGTTGCAGTTTGAACCGACGGAACGGTCCTTGAGTTCTGCTGCTTTAATCTTGGATGAGAATTAAACGGCGCCGGATTGAAAATGTCCACCATGGTTCTTGAGTTGTGAATATCCATGAGGCGGTGAATGGATTTATAGACGTGACACAGACACCTGTTGATAATTTCCGCCAAGAGCTCGTAGAATAACGAAAGGTAGATACCGGCTTGAAATAGTAGCTATTAAAACTTCCTTTTCTTTCAATCTCTTGACTTCTTTCTTTTTTGTTAAATCAAACACTGGATTATCCTCCTTGAAGCAGGCCAAAAAAGGTTTTCGCGTTTTGATATTTCGAATCGGTAAATGTTCCCTATCTACTCGTACGCCCTTCTCCGGTTGCCGGCGACGTGTCTGTTTAACGCTATTTATATCATGAATCTTCCGTGCTTAATTTTCGCAATTGTTTCGACTAATCGACGACTTTTTTGTTTAACAACGATTGAAAGGCAAGCAACATGTTCAATCTTTTGTCAGTTCAAGTCACATTTATGCAAATCAGTCATTCGGGTCAGGTGGACTCCCGGCGAACAAACAAAACCCCGACAAGGAACACAAACGGAACAGAGCTACAATGTTGTCAGAGAGTTCTTGAGCTATTGACGTGGCGGTCAGGACCTTTTTAAATCAGTGGGCAGCGTTTTTTCGTCAAAAATTTTTGAGTGGTTTGCAATAAGTCTATGGGAAAATTTGTTTGCAATGAGCAACAGTTTTCAATACAATCTATTTGTTGCAGCTGCCTTACTTCCCAAGGAAGAGAACATCAAATACAGCGAATGGTAACTATCGACTTTCGCATTGTTCTAAAATTCAAATTGTCAAGCAATAGTAGCATTGCCACTACAACTTTGCAGTTTTAGTAACGGTGCTAGAATTTTCACGCTTTTGTTGTTTCAATTTGCTGACCAAAACGTTCACTTAAAATGCGAAATAACGTTCGAAACATTTAATTTGACGACTGCTTTCCTGATTGAAATATTCAATTCATAAATTCACAGTCGCTAAGTTGGGATGGAAGGCTCCGTTCTTTTCTCAAACGTTTCTTTTAACCGAGTCTAAATCTTCGCGTTGCTACCATCAATGAGCACTGACTTGAAATAGGAGACGAGAAATCACATTAATCCAACAACTATAGAATGTAAATCTTGAATTGTTAAGGAATTTTCATTAGAGTGTTAACGTACATGAGCACCTTATTTGCTTTGTGACTAGCGAGCCGGACTTCAGTAAGCCTCCTTCGGATTTCTTACAGGCTCCCTTGCCAGCTTACAATCTTATTTAATCATTTTTATAATGCATTTTAATTAATCTGGCTAAATAAAATGAACTAAACTTAACTGAGGATTCAGATCTTACGGGTTTTAAAGATTAGAAAGGAAAAGTGAACCAAATTAAATATCACGTATTTAATCTAATCGTTATTTTCGCCTCCAACCTTATTAAAGCTACAGTTCTGTTGATTTTATAAAGCACCATTTGCCCGACCAAGAGAACTTTGTTTTTGAAATTATTGCCACAAGAATATATCCCATTTAGTCATGTTTACGGACACGTGAACGCTGACAGGAGAACAATAACAGCTTTGTTCTGTTATTTATGTGCTGCTGCCGGCCAAGCACGAAGTCCAGCCTGGGAAAAGGCTCTAAAACTTAGTACGCTTCAAAACTCATGCCTAATGTAAAATCCAGCCTAATGTTCTTATTCATTTTACACCTCTTAAGAAATAAATACAATTGTCTTTGTACGGAATAAAAGACCTCAAATTGTGCAATCAAAACCATCTGTCCGCTTCACAAGCTTTAAAACCTGGTTCTTTTGTGCAAAGCTGCTTGGAGCAACAAAAATAATTTTTGTCACATGTGCCAATTACATAGGCAAATTTCGAAGGGTTTTGCCGGGAAAATCGGTGAAAAAAAGGAAAAAAATAATTAAAAAAGTAGTTCCGGAGACGAGTCAATGATCAGAAATCGATCGCAAAGATCATTGAAACATGAAGTTGATAAGTACGATCTAATAACTCAGCTTTGCGACAAAACTACACGCTTTATGTAAGTGATAGCCATTAATGTTTTGTTTTGTGGTCAAAGAACGGTGATTCGTTGGAAATTTAAATTTGTTGGTCGATCATCAGCGAATTTGAAATTCAGAGAACAGCACCACAATAGTTATTGACAGTAAAGTTAACTATCTACATCTTAAACAGTATGTTTTGAATTGTAGGCAATCGAGAAAAGAAACATCCTTCCAACGAAATTTTCAGCAGGGTAGCTACTGAATAAATCCAACGAAAGACTTCCATCCTCGTCACACCAGTAGCACGAGTTTTAATACTCTACCAACTTGTTAACACGCCTTTTTATTGTCTGACAAGAAAAGCATTTCCAAAACCGACGGTGCTTTCTGCTGTGAAAGAAGCACCTGCTAAACACAAACTGAACGCCTAAATTCGTCACTTCTATTGTTATAACCCCAGCAACTTCTTGTGTAAACTACACGTGCCTTTCGTATTTGACGCGAGCCACCGAACGACTGACTGATGGTCGGCCGAACAATTCAAGTATTACGGGTGCTAAAGGCATGTGCCTTAGACCACTTTTTCCATTCGACGTAAATCTTTGCGCTTCAAGTTCTGTTGACCGCTAAAAGGAGAATTTGTTCTTAAATTATAGTTAAGCGGTAACAAAATCTGTGCAAATTATAGCTTGCTTTGTTGCGCGAAAGTCAACTTATCAAGAGGAATTGAAAAAGGCACCAAACTCGCCTTTGAAACAATTGTTTTTCTTTTTCCAGGGCACAATTCATTGACAATAGAAAATGTATTCCGAGGAGAAAGTAAAATATTTTTCTTATTTCAGCTTCAACCACGAACTGTGAGAAGGGCAGATTGCTAAGAAATATAAATTCTGCAATAACAAGACTCTAGTTTTAATTTGTTGTGTGGAACAAAAGCTGTAAACGTGCACTTTGGTATTAAGCCACATTCCCGCATTTCGTCACTCGCTCAATAAGTTCTGTTCCTAAAAGTTTATGCTAATATTTTTTTCTCGCCATCAAAAATTTTTTTCCATAACGCTATATGGGCAGATTTTTAGATTTTTTGAGTCAGATCACAGATCCGTCTGCAGGTAAAGGTACAGTTTGTATTTCGCATAATTCTTTGCCGTTAGTCAGCACTGCAGTTAGTCAGGACTGCAGTTAGTCGAAAGACAGCCAGGAGAGCGACAAATGTAAGTTCCTTGTATTTTCTGGCCTTTATTTTCCGTTCGTTCTATTTCTGACTGGTAATTTATGTTTAATCTAGTTTAAAACACTTTCGCAGTGCGTTAATAAGGTTTTCTTGGAGTTTTAAGTTCGCCCTCTTCTGCCCTCGTGGCCTCAATAAAAGAACCACCATGTCATTTGTGTACAGTAGAAAAGTGGGCGGCACGTGCATTGAACAGCGTTCGCTATTGTTGATAAACTGCGAGCGCTCGTCCCACTTTCTTTGAAAAATATGCAAAAGAAAACTAGACTAGTTTTTGGTGAGGAACCTCCCAGGAAACCAATGATTTTTGAGAAGCGGACAGACTCGTTACGTTTTGTGAAAGATGTATTTTTCGGCACTGTCACATGCAAACTCGGAAAAAGCAAATTCAAGTTCTCCCAATAGGAATCCGACTCGACGAACTTCTGATTTCCAGTTCGGACGCTCTACCACTGAGCTACAGGAGAAAAAACTAGGTTCATGGGACAAACATCCTGCATACTGACGGGGATTTGAATGCCAACTAAGTGAAAGCGCTCTTAAGACGGTTCTTTCCTCGTCTACCAGTACACGAGGGAATAACCATTGTATTTTCTTTGTTTAGGAGACATTGGTCAGCCGTAATGTATTGTTTGGTGTATTGTATCAGCTATTGTGTACGATTACACGAGGACAGAACCCCTAAGATGGTACATCTTGCGCCTGGAAAGTTTATGAAAGACGCATTTTTTTCGGCAGTGTCACAGGCAAACTCGTTCTCCCGACAGGAGTCAAGCCTACAACCTTCCGATAACTTACACGTACTGAGTTCGAAAAACACTTTTCCTTCTTTGGCTTAGGCTCCATAGGAAAATCAGGAGCGAAAAAAACTTGGAACTCCATGAGTGGAAAACACTAGGAATCGGCACCATGCCAGTGAACACGTGTTTCATGCAACAACTACACTGAACACTTTCAAATTAGAACAATATGAAAACATTCCCTAAACTTTCCCCACCTCTCATCCTTGCGAAATTTGTTAGAGAATATTGCTGAAAGGTTTTGACAGGAGCCCATCAATTGACTCCTGTTTTGAATCTAAAATCAAAATTGCAGAAGAGGGTAGGAAAGTTAGGGGAAAAGAATTATCACTTAACGTTTTAATTCCTCTTCTGGGCCAAGCCTGTTGATTTCTGCCGAGGTTGCACACAAGAAGGTAAATGATACTCGGAGAAAAATCCGTAAATAAGGACTTTGGTTGATTTAATTTGAGTTTTGTGGGACAAGAACACAAACGATCACTGCTCGCTGTCATAAAGCTATTATCACCTTAATGTCTCTTAGTCCCGACACCTCCCGGGAGGGGGAGCACTCAAAAACGCTGTATGCGGGCTTTCATTTCAATTTTTGGCAGAGACAGTTTACAGCTTAGGGCAAGGCGTATATGTCTAACAACTGTAAGATTTGGACAAGCGCTTACACAACTAGGAGAAAGCCTGAAGGTCTTTCAACTAGCATTAAGCTATAAGACAACATTTCCCACCCATCTCCCCTCTGCTTAAAGCAAACGCATCGGCCCTCTAAATCACCCATTACCTGCTAGGGCCTTGATATCAAGGCCCCTCAAGTTTAGAGGATAACAAACATGTTTTGTCGAGTTCAGACAGATACATTTTGGAGAGAAAATGCCGAATGGTAACTTTGCTCATACGCAAACGTGATGTGTTACATCCGAACAAGGATAACTTGAAAAGAAGTGCAACGCATGGTTACTATTTAGTGATTCTTGCATACAGGTCAGAGAGAGTTAGTGTGGGATAATCTAATCAGTACGAAGTTAATAAGTGAACGATTGTCGAAGTTATTTAAGCAACTTAAATGGTTGCAAAGATAAGACCTTAAAAACTCAGGCTTGGACAGGATGCGAACCTATGACCTTGCGTTACCGGTGCAACGCTCTAACCAACTGAGCTATCAAGCCAACTGGGAACTAGTCGTAACGGCCAACAATTTGAGAGGGATTGGGCGCAAGCTAACTAGAGCTAACTTGAGTAAAAAACCTTTGACCAAATTGCAGCTGTCATCAAATACAAAACTTATAATTACAAACAAGCCATCTTTATTTGATACAAAAAAAACATATAAATTCTAATGGTAACGTCTCATTTTAATTGATTTTGGCCAGCTATGTGTATATTTTCTAATGTTCTTCCTCAGTATTGTATTTTAATATTTGGAGACCAATCTTAAAAAAAAAAATTAGCCAACCAGTTCAAGTTATGATCCAGTTTTCATTCTGGCCAAAACAAAACACAACCGCAAATAGTTTGAAATCAATCTTCTTGAACATTTTTTTTTGAAGCGATATCTTTTTGGATTTCCACCACAGGTAGCCCAACCTTACAGTTAGTGTTGATTTACTAGAGATTATAAGGGGATTTTTCCACATCCAAAATTTTGCCTTAAATTTAAATAAAATTAAAAAAATACTCGCAATGTTTTCTTGTTGCTCTGAATATTGTTCTGAACGAGTTTCAGACGATTTCGTTTGGGGTCAAGGTTCTCTCTCCACTCTAATGTTTAGTGGGGAGAACCGGCAACAAAAAGGCATGGCGAGTATATTTTTGAATTTTATTTCAATGTAGGGCAAAATTTTGGATGATGAAAAATCCCTCTATAATCTCTAGTAAATCAACATCAACTGTAAGGTTGGGCTAACTGTGGTACCACTGTTACAGATATGAATTTTATATTGGTTCCTCATGGTATGACTACTCTAACCAAGGCCACACAAATCAATTTTCATACAAATTTTGAATGTCTACTTTTTGACAGATTTCACGCATTTCAAGCGAAACATAAAACACTTGTAGAGATTCTATTGTTAATATACTCGATCGTGATAGGATGATTTGTATGAAAATCTGTTTGAGTGGCCTTGGTTCGAGTAGTCAACAACTGAGGCCCTGTTAGGGGTAAATTCCGACAAGGGACATGGCCTTGAAAGGGCGACGCGAAGGAGCTGAAATGACGACGAACGACGAGCCGCTCACCGGAAATTACGACAGCGACCTGCGACCTTCCGAAATAACTGCGACGTGAAAAGGTTTGAAACTCAGACGGGCGACATAAAGAACCCCCATAACAGGGCCTCACAACTGAATGTGACTTTTTGGTGCAGCTCCTTATAAAAAGTCGTTAGACTGTTCACAGCACTATATTGTTTCGTTAAATGCCTAAAAAGTCGTTTGTCTGCGTAACCTAGTTTCCCATATAGTATTTGCTAATGACTTGCCTATGATGTCAACAAAGTTGATTTGAGGCGAGAGTTAATTTAGGGTTTTAATTCGAGCTTTCCAGCCAGCCAGACGGTATACCTAACCACTAGTCCTGATAACGATTTTAGTCTATGACAGTCTGACCTGGGTAATTCACTGTGAAAGTCTGCCGGAGCAATTTCCTTCAAGCATCAAGACTTGGCCACAGTGGTCTCTGGAGTGCCTGATCCACCGTAGTTTACCATGAGAGGGGTCCCTACGAGTGAGAAGAAAACACAAAACAGAAACGAAGACAAGCTACAATGGTTCATGGTCTAAATCCAGGAGTTTCAGTAGTTGATTATTGAGTTCAATCGTCCCGATGTAAGTAGTTCTGAAAAGGTGATGGAAAATTGTAAGGTTGTGGGACGTGGCTTAAAATGACAATGTCAAAGGGTTATAAGGGTATGTTAAAGCCACACATGCGCACTAAGGCAACAAGTGATAGAAGGGATAAAACCCTACTGCTACCAAGAAAAATAAAGATAATTCCATAATTGCAAAGCGCTTTAGAATATTCCGTCTATAGTTTTAGCGCTATGTAAATCTAAGTTATTATTATTACTATTATCATTATCATTAACATTATTATTATTATTATTATCAAGCTTACTGAACGGAATTCGACATCAGAATCACATGAATAAGTCACGGGCAGGAGGTTTGGCCCGAGCGCAAGTTCCTTCCGTCCGAGTTCAGATCTCACTAGGGACTTTAAGATTCGAGACGCGACGGCTGTAAGACGCGGCCGGAAGTTAATTTTTAAAGAGGTGACATATTGCGCATGCTCACGCCGTCTTCCTGATGGTATCACGTCGCGTCGAGAACGTGGGATTGGCAATTTTGACGTTCTGTACAAAACGTGAGCATATTCCTACCAGTGCTTAACTTAAATAATGATATATTCCTCTAAACATGAAAAATTAGCAATCTAGGATCATTGGACGTAATTTCTGGTGACATTTTAGATCGTAGCTATGGAAGGATTTTGAATTTTTACCTCCGCCAAGGAGGTTATGTTTTCACGCCTGTCTGTTTGTCTGTCTGTTAATCGTTTTACGCAAAAACTAATCAACGGATTTGCACCAAATTTGGTGGAAAGGTCGCAAATATACCCAGGATCAATCGATTAAAATTTGGGATTTATCCGGATTAAACTCCGGATCTCAGATCCAGACTAGACGCTCTCGGGAGCGTTCACTCGGGCTACACATGATAGTACGGCTTCGAACAAACGTGAATGTCAGTTTACGCCTAACTTCTGTATATATTGTATAATATATGGCTGGTTCCACGACCGCAAAAAACCTACCAGACTGTATATCGCACCACAATTCTTGTCGTGTTTAAGCTGAGCGATTTTATCAGAAAGTTTTCTAAGGTTTTACAGAAATTTCAGTGATAATTGAGTTTGTTTAGTAATCGAATTAATGTTGACCAATCAGCTTTCTTGGTTCCCACGGTAGAAAACAGTTGTGAAACTTGATGCCATTCACCTGATTCCAAGTTATCGAAGGCGAAGAAGCGATATGTGGGAAAAACAATATTACTCCTTAATCGGATATACTTTTCTTCAAATAGCTCTTATTTGTGGATTCAAACTCTTAAGACAACAATATGTGGCGGGGCGGAGGTATGCGCTCTACCGAGTGCCCTTCTAGTTTTAATTTCTTTCAGGTGTACTAAGCTTATAAAATGGCAGTGTCTTCGAGCAAGGCTTGTAAGTAAGTCACGAGCTACAACTTCAAAAAGTGAATGCAAGAGTCTTCTGCATACTTTCCTCGTCTCTTGTACCGTTACATCACTGATTTCTCGATTTATTGCGTTCATCTGCCGCTTAACTGGCACAATTAAGCTTTGTGTGTTTTTATGATCTCTTCTAATAGACACAAACAGAGCATTTCCATGGATATTTCTGCGAAAGAATTGCTGAAGAATCACACTGATAAAGAGCGTTTCGCAGCCGCGTCGTCTTGCATCGCGCCGGGGATCTTAACTTTACTTTTTCCGCGCAAACGGCGACGTTCTAGTTCCAGTCCTTTGACAGCCACCGCGTTCTAGAAGCCGTCGCGTCTCGGATCTTAAAGTCCCTACTTACTGCATGAGTTCGCACCCACGTAATAATGTATCAAAAATGAATTCTGCAGGCTAATTATCTGTGCATGTCCATGTGTTTCTTATGAATTACAAGAACGGTTTAAACACCAAGCATACATTAATTAAAAATATAACGTACGAAGCCACACTTTGAAGGCTCCTTGGCGGAAAGAGAACTTGTACAGTCCCCGAAATGATTCCGACCCAAAATGATCCCAAATTAATTCTTGAAGTGACAACCCAAACCGGGAATACGCAAAAATATAAAAGCTCCATGAATTCCAAAGTACAGTCAACTGTCGTTATAACGGATAAAACGTTATCCGTGCCGCAAATAACACTTGTCCTCTACATATACCATGCAATAACTGTCTGCTGAAAGTGGAAGATAGGCTGCTCTACTTGATTAATTGCGTAAAATTTGGAAAATGAACATGAGCTTCTTGATTCTACTTTACATGCAAAGAACGGTACAAGATAATGATTTGTACTGTGAATGATCGATCAAAAACATCTCCCAAACAATAACGTTTCGAATTGCTTGTTAAATACCATCATTGACCTTACTAAGCATGTTTTATTTGGTTATTTTCCCCAAATGATTACCTCCGTGTTAGCGGAAAGTGAGTTAGGTGAAGATGTCAGGTAAATGGGATAAAAAAAAGAAAAGAAAGGAGAATAGTTTAACATTTATGGAAAAAAAGCAAAACGGATGAAATTCAATTTAATGCAATCTGGACCATTACTGAGAACATAATAACTTTGTCATTACATTATTTTTGTCAATTGTGGATCTACTGAAGTCCCAATTTCAATGTAAAAATTCTTGTCCCCATACATTTCATACAGTGCCAGTAAGGGGAATGTTATAAAACATCAACACAGTCAGGCATAATTTAATACTAAGCTGGTTTGAAATAATGAATGTAACTGAAAAAGTTACAATTCACCGACCCGACGTTTCGACACACCTGTCTAGTGTCTTCGTCAGGGGTGATTAGGAAAGGCTGTGAAGCTCTTTTTATACCCACAGTGCTGCCTTTCTAATGACATCTGTAAATGGTTAGACTTCTAGTCTTCTCGGATAAGGACGATAAACCGTAGGACCCGTCTCGCAACACTTGTTCCTAATAATTTGTGGGACGTTAAAGAACCCACACACTGTTCGAAAAGAGTAGAGGACGTAGTTCCCGGTGTGGTGGTCTATCTCTACGTCTGGTTTCATCTGACAATTCATGCATGGGTTGGGTGGGTGGGTGAGATCATATATGGACTGATAGCGGCAGCCAGAGGCGCCTTTACATGCTGACGTCCTATCTCACCCAATAGAAGTGTAAAGCGCCTTTGAACATATTTATATGAAAAAGTGCGCTATATAAATTCATTATCATTATTATCATTATTGCTCAATTGTCGGGTAATCAACAAAGTCGGTGGTGATCATTCTTTCCTATTCTCCTTATTGGTGCTCATAATTACATCTTGATAACGAAATTGGGTGCTTATATCTGTTGGATTCATAGTTAATTTCCCTCATGGCTCTACAGCATCATAGTCAACTCCCAATAACTCAAGCCCTCAATAACTTAATCCTCTGGAATCAAACATTAAACCTTCTTTTACCCTCAATAACTTCAACCCTCAATAATCTGACCTGCCAACTTAAAGAAGTTAATTTCCCTTTTAGGTTATTTTCTACAAAAGTTTTACCCTTGAGTCAAAACCAGTAGAGTACTGTGGCCCAAAACATTAAATCTAATTTGAAGTAGCCATGTAATCTTTGTTCCATCTTTCCATTCCCAAAAACATGTCAGTTTAGAGTACCTGCACTTTTCTCCTGTTGCTTTCCTTTGCTTTGTTTTAATAAATGTAATTAATAAATGAATCGTCCAGTTTTCATTCAATTTTGATTATAATCAGGAGCGAATCATGTTATAGTGTACTCTTTATCAACAGAAAAACAGTAAACACCGCTTTTCCTTATTTCCACCACTATGTTCTCCACTTCCCATAACTCAAACTTTTTCGATTTCCTTTGAGTGCTCGAGTTATCAGGAGTCAACTGTATTTGCAGTTCATTTTGAACGATAATAAAAACAGATACTATTTCAACACTACATGAATAATGAAAAGAACTTTTAAAAAGGTCAACAATTTACTTGTACATTCCAAAATCCCCCATTTCAGTTGTCATTTCAAGAATTATTTGGAAATCATTGGTCGGGATCAATTTGGGAATCTTTTCTTTTTTTTGTTGGGGGGGAAGGGGAGGAAGGGGCGGAGGTTGAGGATCATTCCGGGGCCTGCACAGACCTTCCAAGGTTCAGTGTGGAGCAGGGTTGGTGCAATGGTGGGAGAACTTGCCTCTCATCTCTGAGACCCAGCTTGGAATCCCATGGTCTTATGTGGGCTGAGTTTCTCGACGGTTCTCTCTTAAGGGGGAGACTTCCTGAGGGGAGTTTCTACGGGTTCTCCAGTTTTCATCCCTTCCATAAAAATACCCACTCCCTCAAACTCCTGAATTCCTAATTAGTGTGAGTATTCTGAGTGCTCATATTTGTAGAGCGCGAGCAGTGTCTTTTTGCCTCCGATCTTCCACGCGGACGCTAGCCAAACAAGTATGCAAATGAGTTGAAAAATCAAGGAGGAATTTCGCGCATAGCCCTCCGCGCAAAGAGAATCAGTAGACTTCTCGCGGTCCAGGAGATTTGATATTGTATAATAAAGTTTGTTTAATTGAACCCGCACCTCATGATGTGAAGTTCTACTTGCCATGGGTACTTAAAAAAGAAATTAAATAAGTTAATCATACTTTTCTGTTTTTCCTCTGAATCTCCATTAAGTTTCACGGACGTGTAGAAAACAATTGGAAGAAAACAGAAGAAGCATGTCAGGGCTATAACAGAGACCAGGTCTTCATGTATTTGGAGACAGTGAAAGGTGGTGCTCCAACGCTGCCTGACAAAAGTCATCTACACACAAACAAAAATTATCACGATTGAAGCGTTGTTCAATTCAAAGTTCAGTGTAATTTTATTATTATGGGGTAGTTTCTAAACAAACTGCTGCTGTGTCGGAGGGGAATTGGAACACAAGAATTTGGGAAAATCAAACAAGTTGAAGCAAAAATTTGACAGGGAAAACTTGTTCCGAGGCCTTGATGTGTTGACCGAGCGATAGCGAGGTTAATAAGTCAAGGGGGAGGTCTGAGATTTCCTTGTAATGACCGGACGGACGAAGTTAATAAGTTATTTATTATATAGCCTTTTTATGACTGGAAAGAAAAAAAAACTGAAGGGTTTTTTGATATCCGCTTGCGCGCGCAAGATGTTATTTGAGGTCATGTTCACTGAACCGAAACACACCTGACCATGCGATCGAAACCAGAAGTGACAGAAGACAACTTCAAAAAAGAATTTTTTTTTTCAAAAATTTTCATAATGCTTGGTCATTACAAGAAAATCTTGCCCGCTCAGCAGCCAATCAGAGCGCGCGTACTATTGTAGCCATATAATATTTGACTTAAATATCAATGTTCTCAAACTTTCATTATTATCTTGGCATACTTACAGCTGCAGAAACATCAGCGCAGACTTTGGTTTCTTGAGAGTTTGCAGTCGCAAGAATTTCTTGGTAAGCACTCCGAAGGTCATGATAAGCTGCCTTGCAGTGATCACAAACTGGATTAATGGATGAGATGTTTTGCACCGTGTGGTTTGTTTCATTTTTTATAGGTACAGGAATGATGTGGATCTGTCAATTAAAAAAAAAAAAATAAAAACAAAGACATGTTAGGATTCACAGTACTTGTGGGGTGCTCTGCATGTATATCAAAGTCGCTTGAACTCCACTTGGGGTGTACCAAATGTAAATTGGAACAGGATCTACTTGCACAATTGAAATTTGCCAGCTTTCTTACGGAACAAAAAATACATAACCTATGGTCATTTTCATTGGAAAGCTCCATATGGCAAACTCCTCACCAAGAAGAACCCAATCAGATTGCTTGGATTTGCTTAAAGACTACATTCCCATATAATAACATGTATAATAACATGGGCCTGAGGGCAATAAAGTGTTATTTTCACGCATATTTTCAAAGTTTATCACAAATTGGCAATATGGAAATCATTCAAAATACAATCAAAAGAAATTAATCCTTAATTACACGAGGGCATTTTGCGATTACTTGTTTAACCCATTCACTGCCAGCCGTTTTTACGTTTTCGGAGTGATTTTCCACCTATTAGTGATCCATAGCACTTCGTGACTCTTCATTTGAAGGTACCACGGTAAGTGGTACTGGTCTAAAGCACTGAAGCCTCAAGGTTTCTGAAAACGTCATTCTGACGAGAATAGTTTTCAACCAGGGAGCCACAAGAATGGCCCGAGTTCGGTTTGTTTGCGATTTTTGCTACGTTCACAGCCATTTTTCATCTTTAGTGGCTGCCTGATGAGCATCATTAAGCGTGACGGCAGCTAAGAGTCTACTTTCTCAAAGAAGCAAGCAATGTGATGTACTTTGTTGTCGAATTTGGCTTCTTACTCGAGGAACTGGGAATTTGGCCGGTCAGACAATTAGTACCTTTGGGACTTGACTACTGATGAACTTCTGGACCTACCGCCGCATATTAAAATTTTTGTAATTTGCGAGCACTGAAAATCACCACAAGCACGAATTTTTGGCGGTAGGTCGGAGTGGCTGCAGACTTGAAAAAATTGGGGGAGGAACTGGTGCTGTCCAAAGAATTCTTGTTATTTCCCACCATGCAATGCGGTCGAGAGGTTGAAAATGGCAGGAAGGCCCGAATGCACTGGAACAAAAGGCTGTATCTATGCTCGGGAAAAGAATATGAAGCTAGAGAAAGGACTGAATTTTATTATGATGGTTGAAGTTTGGTTTTTCGACGATGATTTCTTTAAAAACGCAAAGGCAAAAAGGGGCATTTTCCTCGTTTTTCTTTAAGATTAAAAACGGTCACTTTTGTTCTTGTCCAAACTCAAAAGGCCATATTTGGCAAAAGGCGCCACGTTTCTTGCGTTTATTGGATATCCAAATTTAAAGGACATTCCATTTCGTGCTCACAACTGACAGCTGAGGCAATATTCAAGCGATTGAGAAAGCTGCAAAGATATGAAGCATGGGAGTCTTGTGCGGCCGGTTCTGGCCAGCACGGGAGTGAATGTGTTAACGGATAAAAAGGCAAAACTATTAATTGGGGGGAGCCTGTTAAATGCTGCAAAAAATGACAATCAATTTAACTGACCAATTGGTTTAATGAACATTTCATTTTTTGAAATTAAATTAAACATGGTTCCAAATTATTGCAGAAATTCAACACTTTGTTACTATGCAACTGTTAACAAATCAGGATTGAGCAATTATGCCTTAATTATTACCAAAAAGGCCCTATGATGAAAAGAAAAAAATTCCTCTCTCTCTCTGCCAATCAGCATTTATTAATTTTGCCCTGTATGTGATAATAATAATAATAATAACAACAACAACAATAACAATAAAAATAATAATAATAATCACCAAAGCCAGTAGAGATACCAGCTAATAAGGTAAACTTCTCCCCTTATACTTGTGACTCGGTTCAGTTCTTGTCACCTTATGGAAAATATTTTTGTTGGCTCCAGTTTCACTGCCATTCCAGTTTTCTATCCACATTCAGTCCCAAATACTTAACAACACCAGAAACCCATCTTAGACTTGAAATGTGTAATGCACATCTACAGCTTGTCCAGATTCAACATTTCTCAAGTATTATGTCTGGAAACTGCTTGCCTCAGTCATTGAACTTGTTGGCACTGTCCTGCTACCATGGTTCATTGTAAACAACCTGCATTTGCCAAAAGGATGTGTCCGTCATGTTTTGAGCAGAGGTGCATATTTCTTAGCAAGTATGTCACACCACAGAGGCCAGTTTGATTGGTTAATTAGGTTTCTATTGTCTATCAAATGTGGTAGATTGAATGTGGACAAGCAGTAGTTGAAATCAACACGTTTCAAGTCTTATGGGTTACTGTCAACATTCAATTTTCCCTAGAGTTAAATCAATACAAGTTGCGATGATTTATAGCACATAATCAGCAATTTTTACCTTGACAATGGGAATTCAGTTGGCTTAAACAAGCCCTTCATTACTAATGTAAAGAGTTTCATTTCTATCAGATGTTAGAAATGACACTATTATTTAGTATATACCAATTCTATAACCTTGGCATTTTGAGCAATCTGATAGGCTCTTTACCTCAGGATGCTCAACACTATTTTCACCTCCTATGAGGTGAATAGTGCTGGGGACTCTGCAAAATCCTTGGTGCAAGTGAGTTTTGGTTGAGAGGAAAAGAGGGAAAAAATGGCTAGAGGTAATTCACTCTTAACAGCTATTTCCAAGAGATGTCATTGAGGTTGTTTCACTAGTATATACTAATAATTATTACAATTATTATTCTCTTCTATCTTGGTGAATAGTGGTTTTAGAAATATTTACCTCAATGCTTTGCAGCTCTGTAAATATTCTGCCATTACTCACCACAATTTTAATGAATAACAATATGTTTTATATTAATTGGAGGTCCATATCACCTGAGAGTTATTATAAAAGCAGTGTTCTACTACACTCATTTTATGGAAGAAGTTGGAAACATCATCATCAATTTGTTCTGGTATTCCATCCGGGTTGTTAGAAAAGCAACCTGGAAAACAAAAAAAGAAAAAGAAACATAGTCAAGTTAAAACTTGCATCACGTTAAGCAATATTGTCCACAGATTTAGAAACAAACTGATCATCCACTGAAATGTCTTGCTTGCTTTTTAAGCTTTTATTAAAGTGCAAAAACTGGTAAAACAAATGAAATTTTGTTAGCTAAGTCAAGTTAAGTATATATCGTATTGTTGTTTAAATCGCCTCCAATTCTCGGAGTTGTTGCCGTCGAAACTCAGCGCACTTGGTTTGTGAAAACTATCCATGTTTTGACTCCTGACACCATGTCAAAGTATCTAATTCAAAAAGCCAAAAACTCAAGCCCTGAAGATCAAAGCAGAGTCTGTTTATGCGCATGCGCGGTCACGCATAACGTCCTTACAGTCACGCATAACATAATAACGTGACAGATCTATTTGGTTCATTGCAAGAAAAGTATGTCAGCTTAACCACAACAGAATTTAAAGTTAGACTAAGAAATCACAGATCTTCCATGAAAACAAACCACAACAATAATAATAATAATAATAATAATAATGATGATGATTTCTACAGCGCCATATCCATAAGCTCATGGTGCTTTATGAGTGAATATTTCAAATCAAAAATTTGTAGATTAAAAAAATTACAACAAAAATAGAACACAAATATGTAAGTACAGGTCAAAAATTATTCTCTACAATTTAAAATTAAAAGATTAAAATTACAATTCTTATCAGAATATTTACACTATATACATTACTCTAACAGACCTTTAATTAAAATGTTCTTTGACAAGACAACTTGTGAAACCCCAATACACTTCCACCAAACACTACACGTACTATCAGACTTTACTTGTATTATATCCAATCTACCATGTCTGAAAACATTTGTAAGTTGCTAGTCACAAAAGAAGCATACTGGAGTGCACAGCTATTTTCCCTTTCATCTTTCGGGCTAGACAAAAGACGGGAATTTCATTAAAAAATCACATCCACTATACTTAATTTTATGGACATTGGGCAATAGGTTGCAATTTTCTTGAGATGCATTTTCAACACAGACTATTTAAAGTGGTTGGTGTAAACATACTCATTAGTTGCAGTCACCATTTGGGGATTCTGCTGTTTTTATGCTGGCTGGGTATTTCAAAGGCTCTTAGTTGGAAAATTATTACTTACTATTTAACGGCCCTTCTTGGGGATTTTTTTCTGATACTCACAGGTGTAATTTCTTTCACAGTGTTAGTGCTATGTTTGTATTTTCTTTTCTACTCCACTGGAAATGTTTCACTTTCACTTGTTTTCAAACAAAGCGGTTCTGTGTTTTTGAGATTTTCATGAAAGGGGTGTTGCAAGAGTATGTTTGACATGATAGCTTGCCAAGCTCTGGTCCAATCACAGTTTATATAAAACAGTTTTAACCAATCAATGCACGGGCAGTGTTTGCATAAGTTGCAACCCAGTCAGATCACTTGTTTTTCTTTTTCCTCAGCATGTTCTAAGTAAGAATTAATTTGCAATTGCCGAGGGTTATAAAATAAATAAACCCTTTCCTGACTTACTGGTATATGGGAGGATAACGCCCTTGGTTGAGAGATTGTCTTCAAAATTTTACAATATGCCCTCGAAGCTTCGCTTCTTGGCCAACTGCTCATTTTCGGAAGGGGTTTATTTACAAAATGTTTTGAACAATTCCTGCCACAGGTTCCCTGGGCTAAGCTTGCTCAGTTGTTTACATGAGTGTACATGATACCATTAGATCATGGTTGTCACAAGACCTTTTATTTGCTGCATGATTTTTCTATGTGCTTGGACAGTGCACTCATTTTAATTAAGAACAATTAATGGCATCACACTGACGTCACCAATGACATTGGTGCACTAAGTCGAACTAAAGAAAACTTGAAATTGAGATAATCAAACGAACTGATAAAGTAAGTTATACTACATGTACCATAAGGTAAAAGGGAGTTGCTGATGTTTCGAGCGTTAGCCCTTCGTCTGAGGGAATGAGACGATTGTGGGTTACGTACAATTTATATTGAGACGTTTGGAGCTATGCTATTGGTGGAACCATAGCTGTGTGTGAATGGAAGTGAATAAATTGGATGAATGATTAAATGAGAAACGTTTGTTGATACCGTGGGGATTAAGACAACCGAGTTGGAAGATAAACTTCTGTTCTAGGTTTTCACAGCTTTCTGTGTTGCCCCTGATGCACGGAAAGGCTGCATACCACC
>OX453272.1:42749156-42949156 GCA_949710005.1 Ricordea florida
AAATGTCCCGCTTTTTATGAGAAAAGGGGGTACTTTTCTCAGGTTTTCATAATGGCGAGTCGAAGTTAAAAAAAGGGTGACCTTTTTTTGTTTTGAGTGTAAAATACAAATAAAGACCTTGATTTTAAGGCATCTTTCATTTTCGTAATCCGCGTTTTTTGTAAAAAGTAGAATTGCCGGAACCGACCACTGATTCAGCTTGTTTCCTGAGCTTTTCGCACATACCAAATATGCCATGCTTTTTATTAGAAAACTCGCTCCACCAAAGCGCATTCTTCGAGGTCTAATGGCGTCGTGTTTGCCGGCGTTGTAAGGCGAAGTTTTCGGCTTGGAAAGAATTTAACAGTGTTCAAAATAACACCACTTCAAGACGAAATTTTACATCTCTGACATCTGGGTAAGAATCGTATCGTTTTTGTTTTGCTGAATTTTTGTTTCTATGGCTGTTATATCATATTGAAGTTGGCTCGAATATTGCAGGAGAAGTCCACGTCTGGGTGTTGGGAATTTTGTCCTTTTGGAAAGAAAAGTCGACAAAGTATTATCCACATAGGAGACTCGATCAGTCCTCGCATGACAGCCTGCAATCCTTGGACTGTGCAAGTAATAATAGATTCTCCTGCAGACGTTTTGAGCTGGCAGCTTCACGCCACACACCAAGAACAGACGATTCGATGTTAATGCCTTTATGAAGGTCCGAAAGGAAGCGAGGGAGATGGCAGTACAAGAGTGTAGAAGTTTGCAAGGAGAAATTAACAGAAACACGAGGAAAATTAGTAGACTAAAATCGAAGGTTTGTGGAATGTTTGCATTTATGTTTTTAATAGTTGCACTGCAATGCACTTTGTTTAAACTATAAGGTATGCGGTGAAGACACACATGCAATTAATGATAAATATTTCTATAAATGCTATACATCAACTGCCACTGCATTCATGAGCAAAACAGCCCCATGACTATTCTCAGGAACCAAATTCCAGTCCCAACAACTAGATTTTTCTACAAATGTGTTCTTTTTGTTTTTTGTTGGAATGCTAGCTAGTTTCCTGTCTTCAGAATGCACTTTCGAGGGGGCTTCCTGGATAAAATTCTCAGAGTACCCTCTGATGAGGAGGTGTGTTTTGAAAACAGATGTCAGTGTTAATTCTTTCTTTAAATAATGTTCTGGAAGAGTTAAGTTCAGAGAAGTCTTAGGGCCTCTCCTTTGCTAAAGCCTTGTATTATTCCAGATGGGTGGCACATGGAAAAGATCTTGTACTGAAAAGCTTCACTTGGCTTGAAGTGAGTGTACACATCAAGCACATACTCAGTAAGAAATTTCTCGCCTTTGTAAACAGCAGTATTGAAGAAATTGGTCTCTGTTTCAGTATTTCAGATGCTAGGTGGACCCAGGGCACATGGTGACTAATGTCAACCTTTTTTGGCATGCATTCCTCTTTAAATAAAAGCAAAATCCCCCATGTTGACATTGTGAAACATGTCAATCTATTGTTTTCAATCTTCTGTTTATAAGAAATTTAATATACTAGAAATTTTGGAGCAATTGAAGGCTATCCAGCCCACTTCTTTGGATGTGTTGGCTGAGGAATAACACAGTAGGAGCTATTATTTTCAGTGAAAACAAATACATGTAAGTGGGCCAGGTATTCTGCAATTTAGCTGGAATTTCTTTTGAAAATGTTTTGCTATAAAGAACAGCCTGTTAATAATATTCAGAAGTTACCACATTTGCATTTAAGAAATTTTATTAGAAAATTATATATTTCAAAATGTTTTTGTGAGAAATGTTATTCAAAAGTTAGCTTAATAATATTGAAAAGTGAGCACATTTGTATTTTAGGAATGTTATTGGAAAATATATTTGAAAATGTTTGCTGGAAATTATATTCAAGAGTTAGCACATTTGTATTTTATGACGAACCATAATGTGCATGTTTGTAAAACTATTGCAATAAACGTTAAACTTGGTTTAAACTTATGCATCGACTGTAGTAGGTGTAAAAGGCGGGGACTGGGACAATTACAAATCAGAAATTAAAAAAAATAAAAATGTGTATTATTATAAAATCAAAAATTAAAAAAATAATAGAAGAGGCATAAAAAAATCAAAAATTAAAAAATGAAAAAGGGTAAAATTAAAAAATAATAGATGAGGTATAAAAAAAATTAAAAATTAAAAAAATTGAAAAATATAAATATGATTTAGAGGGAAGAATAACAGTATACAATACAAATGGATCAATTGAAAGATGTCGAATTAAAAGAAATTGTTAGAGAATTGCGTATACGAGGCAGAAGTCGTATGCGAAAAGCCGAAAAAATACAAGCATTACGCGAAATAGGAATTAATACAAATGAAGATTTGGAAAATTATAGGCAAAGACATAATGAAGAACAACCTATTATTAATACACCACAAACACCAGTGCCCGATATACCGCCTGGTTCTCCCCAACCAACACTAATACCAGAAATGCCACCCCAAAATTCAATAAAGATAAAACCAAAACCAAGAAAAAATATTACAAAAAGGAAATTAGCGCCAACTTTTATAAAACCACAAAAGTCATCAAACAAAACTTTTAATTGGGGAAATTATTCATTTAAGGTTATGGATAAAGATGTGTTTTATAAAGAGCTTACAGATTTAACTAATGAAAATATTATAAAACTAACTAATAATGAACCCAGAAAAAATGTAAATATATCTGATAGTGTGAAGGATGAATTGAAGGAAAATGCTAATCGATTGGCCCCAAAAGAACAACAAAGAGCATTGAGGGGATATCTAAAAACTTACAGGATAGATGGGCAAAAAGGGTATGGGCCTAAAGTATTTATTAATAAAATCAAACAAAAAGTTATTGATCTAATTAACAAGCAAAAGAAACCGATAAAGATAAAATTTTTATTTACATGTAAGTTTATAAAAAAGAATCCTATCAGAAGAGAGACCTACGAAAATTCGGGGTACTTTCATTCAACAGTAGAAACGATTACTTCATCAACTGATTTATCTGAATTATTCAATACTATGACAAATAGGTTACTTGAAAAAGTTGAAAAGTTTCAAAATGAAGGTTCTGGATGGCAATTTGATCAAGTTGAATATTTTGATATCAACATCGATCCTTTTGAACCTTTTGTCGGAAGTTCATATATTGAATTACCACAAAAATTAGTAATAAAAAAGGCGATTATTAATGTTAGGAATGAGAATGATCATGAGTGTTTTAAGTGGGCCGTTACATCTGCCGTTTACATAAAAAAAACTCACCCAGAAAGATTAAACAAGGAAATGGTTGAAAATTCGAAGAACTTCAACTGGTCGGGAATAGAATTTCCTACTTCATTAAAACAGATTGATAGGTTTGAAAAGCAAAATCCCTACTACACGATTAATGTCTATGGATATGATAATGATGATGTATATCCACTAAGAATAAGTAAAAAACAAAAAGGTTATTTAATCAACCTACTTTTAATATCAGAAGATGAAAATAATCATTATTGTTGGATAAAGAATATGAGTAGATTGTTAGCTGCGAAAGTTAGTAAACACAAATCTAAGATGTATTTTTGCCCCAGATGTTTAAACGCATTTCAGTCAGAAAAATCATTGGAAAAACATTTAGAATATTGCGGCGCAAATAAAGAAGTTAAGATTGAAATGCCGAAAGATAATGATGGAAATCCAAAGAATATTAAATTCAATAATTATAATAGAAAAATGCGAGTGCCATTTGTTGTATACGCGGACTTTGAGTGTTATCCAGAGAAAATACATACCTGCTCACCAAATGAAAGAGAAAGTTATACTAATCAATATCAGAAACATAAAGCATCAGGATTCAGCTATCTCATAAAGTCTTTTGATGATAAAATATTTCCACCCAAGCTTGTAAGATATACCGCCAAATCCTCAGATGATGATATCCCGCAGATATTTATAGAAAATTTGGAGAAAGATATTAAGGAAATTTATAATAAGACAAAATATCATAAGAAGGCGGAGGATATGTCAGAAATGGATAAAAAAGAATATGAAAATGCTACTCACTGTCATATATGTGAAGAAAAATTAGGAGAAGATAAGGTATTTGATCACTGTCACCTTACAGGAAAGTATAGAGGGGCAGCCCATAATGAATGCAACTTAAATTATAAGATACCAAAATTCTTCCCGGTAATATTTCATAATCTATCTGGATATGATGCGCATATTTTTATCAAGAATCTCGGTGCAACAGAAGGTAAAATAAACTGCATACCAAATAATGAGGAAAAGTATATTTCTTTCACAAAGCAGATTGTGGTTGATGAATTTGTAAATAAAGAAGGTAAGCGGGTTGAGGTGAAACGCGATATTAGATTCATAGATTCATTTAAATTTATGGCATCAAGTCTAGATAAATTAGTAACTAATTTACCAAAAGAATCTTTCAAAAACTTAAATATTTTCTGTAAAGGTGAAGAATTAAATTTATTGCTGAGAAAGGGCGTATTTCCATATGATTGGTTTGATGGATTAGATAAACTAAGTACAAACCAACTTCCACCAAAGGATGCATTCTATTCAATATTAAACGATGAAAATATATCAGATAATGATTATAAACATACACAAAATGTTTGGAAAACTTTCAATATGAAAACTATGAGGGAATATCACAACTTATATCTTATGTCAGATGTATTACTTTTAGCCGACGTATTCGAGAATTTTAGAGATGTTTGTAGTAAAAACTATGGATTAGATCCCGCGCATTATTATACAGCACCCGGATTAGCTTGGGATGCGGCATTAAAGATAACAAAAGTAAATTTAGAGTTGCTAACTGACATAGATATGTTGCTTATGATTGAGAGAGGTATTCGAGGCGGCGTATCTATGATTTCTACTAGATATGGGAAAGCAAACAACCCATACATGAAAAACTTTGATATTAACAAAATAATAAGTTATATTATATATCTCGATGCAAATAATTTATATGGAGGAGCAATGAGTAGATCGCTGCCTACTCATGGTTTTAGATGGATGAATGAAAAAGATCTTTCAGACTGGAAAAATATGCCCTGCATACTAGAGGTTGATTTAGAATACCCAAATAACCTTCATGATTTACATAATGATTATCCTCTAGCTCCAGAAAGGCTTGTAGTTAATAAAGTGGAGAAATTAATCCCAAATCTAAACAATAGGGTAAAGTATGTTGTTCATCATGAAACATTAAAACTTTATGAAAGTTTGGGATTAAAAATAACAAAAATTCATAGAGGAATTACATTTGAAGAATCAGCCTGGTTAAAACCATACATCGATTTGAATACTAAACTCAGAGCTAAAGGAAATAACGATTTTGAGAAAGATTTCTTCAAGTTAATGAATAATTGTGTGTTTGGCAAAACTATGGAAAACATTAGAAATAGGGTTGATATTAAATTAGTTACTAATGAAAAAGACGCGAAAAAATTAATATCAAAACCTAACTATCAACATCGCACTATATTTTGTGAAAATCTTGTAGCCATCCATATGAAGAAAAAAAAGTTAGTATTTAATAAACCCGTTTATTTGGGTATGTGTATTTTAGATTTAAGTAAAACAATAATGTATGATTTTCATTATAATTACATAAAACCAAAATATGGAGAAAAAGCAAAAATGTTGTTTACAGACACAGACAGTCTTGTTTATGATATAGAAACAGAGGATTTCTATAAAGATATAAGTCCAGATGTTTGGGACAAGTTTGACACAAGCAACTTTCCTGAAAAACATAAATCTGGTATAGAGACTAATGTGAATAAGAAAGTCATTAATATGTTTAAGGATGAAGCCGGGGGTGAACAGATAGCCGAATTTGTTGGTCTGCGGGCAAAGCTATACTCCTACAGGATGGATAATGAAAAAGAGATAAAAAAGGATAAAGGGGTAAAGACATCAGTAGTAAAAAAGACCATAAACTTTGATGATTATAAGAGATGTCTATTTAATAAAGAACCTCAGATGAGAAAGATGAATGTAATCAGAAGCCGATTACATGATGTTTATACTGAAACGGTTAATAAAGTTGCACTATCTGCTGATGATGATAAGAGAATCATTTGTAAAGATGGAATAAATACTTTCGCCATAGGTCATTACCGCTTCAAAACAGAATCTGGCGGAAGTTCTGTATCATAAGGAATAACCTGCAATTCTTCTCTAACAAATCCCCGTCGCGGCCCATTAACTAAATAATATAAAACCGGCTGATTAGGTGAAATCACGCTTCTAGAAATATCATAAACTTTTATACTCCAAATAGGATCTGTAGCCCGACTTTTTTCACCCCCCTCAAGTTCGCCCGGAGATAATAAATATCTAACTTTAACACTAGGAGGTAATCTAACCTCATCAGGCCCCACCAAGCGTTTATAATTTTTAGGTTCAATATCAACCTCTTTCATTTTTATAGCCTCATCGGGCTCTTTACCGGTTATTCTCGTTTTTGTATTATTCAAAGTTTTTAGAATAGCTGGTAATCTTTTCACCCATACTCTAGATCGCCCGTCACTAATCATTTCTTGTGCATATTGATGACTAAATAATCGCTCGCCCAATATTCTGTTTGCGCTTTCCACAAATGCTTGGGCTCTATGATTACCAGCTTCACTTCTTTGTATTCTAACATTATGGTAATTCATGAGTTTACTAACTTTACCCATAAATTCTTTTCCTGGATCAACCATTAATGTTTTGGGGTATTTCAATCTTCTAGAATATATTTTTGTAAAAGCTTCTGATATCTCTCGACTTTCTTTTGAGGTTAATGGCTCTGCATCTTTATATCTCGAGGCGATATCAACCACAACTAACGCATATTTATATGTTTTTCTTCCAACTATATCATGCGGTAAAAATAATAAATCTGTCTGATGAATCTGATTTGGTTTATTCACAGTCCAATGCGGCCTAGGTATATACTTTGGAGCTGGAAGATAGATTTGCCATATTGCCTGTTTCTGCAACCATTGTTTTGCCTCATTTTCACTTACTTTCGCCTTCTCGGCTAATTTAGTAATCGCGGAATATCCTTTCCAATACCCCCCAGCCGAATAATATATTTTTTGCATCATTTAAAAATTAACAAAGTATTTTATAAATTAAAATGGTGGAGGAAGAAAAATTTAGCGAATATCAAATTAATCTTATGAAAAAAATTATTAGAAAAAAAATTCTATATATGGAAGATGGCGATAAAATTTTTAATATTATGATTTTAATTCCCGAGGCGAGAGAATGTTTATCAAAACATATTGAAAAATTAAAGAATAATAGTGTGAAGGGGTTTAAAGGTTAGACAAAGTATCTTATAAATTACAATGACGTCAGAAAAAATTAATCCAAACAGAATTCCACGAGAACCCTTTGGTTTGAAGGCAGAATCAACATTAAATAGAATTACTCTAAACCCATCATCGGCCAGCCCGGGCGAAACATTATATATAAATATTCCAAAACTTTCTGAGAATTTAGTGATTGTACCTGGAAGCGTATCTCTTCTATTTGATTTAGATGTTGAGGGTCATGCAAATAATAGATTTGTTAATAATTTAGGAGCTAATCTTGTTTACAGATTAAAAGTTCTTTTTGGAGGTGAAACATTACAAGATACCCAAAGATATGATCTATTTCAAACATATCACGATTTATTTTTAACTAAAGAAGAGCGTAAAGATAGATTAAAACAAGGTATTTCTGATGAAAATATTAGAAAACTTAGAACAAATGCGGGTGATAAGGATGATTCTGATGTAAAAGAAGTAGCCCTTGCGGTAGTACATAATACAAAGTATAGAATACCAATAAATCATCCTATTTTAAAAGATCATGGGGTTTTTTATCCAAAAGCATTAGAAAATCATTTAATATTTGAGATTACATTAGCCCCAGTTTCTGATATTGTTGTTTATTCTGATACAACTAAAACACCATCATATTCGCTCAAAAATTTAGAGTTAGAATATTCATCAATTTCAAGTGAATATTTAGCTAAAGAAGCTAAATCAACTTATCAAATTGGCAAAGGATTCTTTTATGAAAATGTTACTTTACACAAAACTTTTACATTTTTAACTGGAGCTGATGAAGTTATTAATCAACATGTTAATTTACCTAGAAGATCAATGAGCGGAATATTATTTTTGTTTATTGCCCCATATGCCGGCGGTGCAAGAGATTCAGAAAATTTTTTCTATCCTGGAATAACTTCTGTTAATATTGATGTTGATGGTGTACCAAATAGAATATACTCTAAAGGTATGATTATATCAGATCTTTGGGAATCTGTTAAAAAACGATTCCCAAAAATAGTAAAGTATAATGTAAAAGAAGGGGATTTTTATACAAATAAGTTTGCTCTTTGGCTTGATACTAGAACTCACCCAGATAATAATATTCATGGTGGGGGACTAGCTCTAAATAATACACATGATGGAGTAAAAATAGAAATTAAAAGGAAAAAAAGTGGCTCATCAAGCTCAGTAGTAATAACTTGTCATATGTTTGTTGTGGCTGATGCAATGATGGAAATAATGAATTCAAGTTTGAGATCAATTAAGTACTGAGAATCTAAAAACATAATGTTATGATACAAAAATCATGGAAGATTTGCGAGATAAAATACCATTTCATTGTATCATAACTGGACCAACAAATTGCGGAAAAACAAAGTACCTAATTGAACAGCTCCGAGGTCCTTTCCGAAAAGTTTTTGAATATATTGTTTTAATTTGTCCAACTTATTCTAAAAATAAAACATATCATAATTTCGCCCGTGGGGACAAGAGATTCTTTGTATTATCACCAGACGCAAGTAATCTCGATGAGATTAATGAATTGTTAAATGATTGCCAAATTTTATTCTCTGGTACAAATACTTTAATAATTTTGGATGATTGCGCCGTATCAACTGATCTGAAGAAAAGATCTAATAAATTTATAGATTTAGCATTCTCCGGAAGACATCACGGATTATCAATGTGGGTTCTAACCCAGCAATTAACATCAATATCAAAACCATTCCGTGAAAATGTGGCTTGCGTTGTTACTTTTCATAATCCATCGCAGAAAGGTATGAAAATGTTTTTTGAAGATTATGGGGGAGATATGGATTATGAATTGGGTAAAAAGTTTGTTCAACTCCTGAAAACTGAAAAATATTCTAGGTTATGTTTGAGTTTGCGCTATCCATTTAATTGCTATTTAGAGATACCCGAAGTGATTTAACAAATATGGCAAACGTTGAAGATTACATTGAAGAAAAAACTGAAGTAAAGACCGGTGTAAATGATATTGATGAACTTGAAATAAAAAAAGAATCACTTGCCATTCTCGCGGCTCTCGGAACAACAAAGGAATATTTAGGGGTTGAAATGAGTTTGGGTGATATAAAAAAATTATCGGAACGCGATGTAGAAAAATATTTTAACCGGTATCAGGCGGTAATGGGTAAAAAAATTAATGGAGGATTGGTAGATTCATCCCTACAATTAGTTTCCAAACTTATTTCATATTTAGTTCCGGTTGATGATATAGAATCTCTTTGCGATGATTTGAAGAATGATGATTTGGTTAATCGCGAACTAACAAACATTGTAGGACTCTTAGCATTAAAAGCAGGGAGATTAGCGGCGCTTGCTAGCGGGCTATTTCAAGTAGCTAAGCACATTAAATTCAACAAAAATCAACAAGTTACAAATACAACTGAACAGACTGCCGAGCAGGCTGATAGCGGGTATGATACTGTTCACTAACATGTTTAAAGGTTTCTTAATTATATGTAAAATATGTCTGAACAAAATGAACAAGTTGAGCAAATTACGACCGATCCAGCACCTGAAAATAAAGATACTAAAAAGAGGGAGAAAGATCCTAAAAAAGTTGCGGCTGGAAAGAAATTAGCGGAATATAATAAAAAAGCAAAAGAAGCATTAGCTAGGGAGATGAAACGCGAAGAGACCCTGCGGGCTACAGAGCAAAATGATGAACCAAATCACCGCGAAGCGAAATCATGGCTTCCAGAGTTATCTTTTACTACTGTTTTATCCGTTGTTGGATTGGGGTTTACAGCATTTGATCTTTTTATGAGATATAAGGAAAAAGCTAGGGTTGAATATTCTAATAGAATAGTTGATTTATCACAAGTTCCGCAAATACCCCAACCCCCCAAAATTCCATTGCATTTAACCCCAAAATCTTTAGGAATGGAATAATTACTAAAGTCATCTAAAGGTTTCTTAATGATGTAGTAAAAAATCATGTCAAGCGAAAATAAACTTGTGAAAACTGTAACTGATTCATCGACACTTATCGGATTAGGGGCTGGAGTTGGATATGTGGCTAAAAAGATAATGAAAGAATCATTTTTGAGCGATCCATCCTCAAGTATTACAAATTATGCAAAATGGGTGGCTGTATTATCAGGAAGTATGTATCTAAAAACATATTTAGAGGATCAAAAGATTTTACCAAAATAATTAAATATGGCAGCAATAGCGATGATGATTGGTGGAGCAATATTGAATGCAACAGCATTTGTTGGGGGAAATTATCTTGCAAAATCTCTCTCAGGACATAATGTGGATACAGAAAAAATACGACACGATAAAGCACTAGAAAAATATCAAAAAGATTATTCAGAATATCAGGAAAAAAGACAAAAAATGCTTGATTGGAAAATGAAGAAAAAAGACGAAAAATATCAAGCATCAAAAAATATTTCGACTACAAACCAAGCTTTTGAATTGCACGTGCAAATACAAGAGCCAAAATTCTCTGATTATTACAGACCAAGCGATGAACAAAAAACAGGAGAAATGGTATATGTTGGAGCCGGAATGTTAGGTTTGGGTTACGCGGTAAGTAAATTCTTATAAAATTATTATTTGTTATGTAACCACTAATTTGGTTATATAACATAAGTATATTTATTTTTGGTTTACAAAATACTCCCTTCATCAGAATCTTCTTCCATTTCTTCGGCTGCAGATTTACTATCTGAAATAGTTAAACCCCTAAATTTTGTTAATCTTTTCATTTCTCTGTTTGGTTCTATAACTGCTTCATAAAGTTTAACTTGAAGCGAAATACGCGAGCCAATAAATATTGATTCGATTTTTATTACACCTTCTTCAACGCGGCAGCCTTTATTTAATAATTTTAATGGATCAATTAACTTATCATTTTTAGAGTTATAAAATTTGGTTAAAATTTGGTCTTGTTTTTTATCCCAAATTAATTTTGCATATAAAGTTGGACCTCTATCTGGAACTCTAGCCATTGAAGATTGTTCCAACTTCCAATATAGAGGATTTAAACCTCCTTTTTGTTTTTCAAGCTCATTTCTTTCCAACTCAAATTTACCAATTTTTACTCTATTAATAAGCAAATGATCAATGCAATTGTCAACTATATCATTGAATAAATCAATCCATTTTTCCTCTTCAGGCGTTGGTTTACTTCCACTCCATAAACATAAGGGAAATGTATATTCTGTAACTACACCCGTTTGGTTTGTGTTTGTAGAAACACCAAAAGAATATAAATTACCAGTTGGAATAACAAGTTCTCCTTCTGTTCCATCATCATTTTTTGTAAAAATTTTAATTCTTTTAAATTCAACCTTGGGTTTACTTCCAGGAATTTCACCAACAATTGGTTTAGAAAAGATCATGCTTACTCTAGGTTTATAAGTATTAATATCTATTAATTGTGTAGTTTCGTTCATCATTTTATTTTTATTATTTTTTAAAAATATTTAAATCAAAATTTACTTTTATTTTTCAACTCTATGGGATCTAAAGATTTATTACTGATGAGTAAAAAATCATGGCGGAAGATATACCATTAGAAGATTTGACAAAAGGAACTGATGATGATAATGATGTTGGCGGGGGCAATGATGATACAACTTATTTAACCCCAAACACATCTACATCTATTGATCAAGGATATCTTGGTTACGACGAATATATAGAAGAAAGAAAACGACTTCAATGGGAAATAAAAGATGAAGAGAAAAAAACACCAAATATTGAAGAAAGAGATGAGAAATATGACAGAAGGCGAGAAGCGGGTCAGGAACTTAAAAGCTATTTTCCAACTTTTAATCCTAATGATGTGACATTTAATGTAACATATGGAAAAGATGGTAGTATATTAGCAGAATTTAGTAATAGGAAGGGTTCTGCACCACATGTCATACTTACTAAAGATAAAGTTCTTATGCTTGAAGATTTACCAAAAACAATGAGAAAAGCTCTAGGTGCTGATTATGAAACAATGTTGGAAAAATATAATGATGTCATATCACAATTTAATGAAGAAAAAGCAAAACATAATGAATTACTTTCTGCAGTACAAGGAATAGATTCACTTTTAGCAACAAGAACGGAGGAGATTAATGGATATGCCGAAAGAGAAAAAGAACTTAAGAAATTCATTGAGAAACAACATTTGGAAAAAGCAGAAAATAAAAGTCTTTTTGATCAAACTGCTGAACAGAATATAGAATTAAAAATACAAGCAGAGAGACTTTTTGAAGAACTAAAATTATGCAAAGAGGAAATAGACAAAAATAAGAAGGGAAAATCAAATTTAACAAAGTTAGAACAAAGCAAAGAAAGATTAAAAGCTGAGAATGATAAATTAAAAGAACAACTTAGAAATAAAGTAATTTCAGACAAAGAACAATTATCAGATATTGAGGGAAGAAAAGATGAAATACTTAAAAATTTACCATTGCGAGAGCGGATAAAGTATATATTCAAAAAGTATGGTTTTACAGTTTTTGCTGTTCTAAGTGCAGTAGGTGTCATTATTGGGGTTATAGTTTCTAATCTTTCTAAAGGTTTATCAACATTAGGCCGAGGAGTTGGGAATGGTTTAAAAACTCTTGGTAAAAAATTAGGCGAAATATTGCCAGGAATGGTTGGTGCAATAGTTAGCTTTTTATTCAAAACATCTGGAGAAGTAATTGGGTTTTTAGGAAAGAATGCTTGGCTTTTGATAATGGCTGTAGTTCTATATTTTGTAGAAAACATAAAGAAAAGAAAGTAACAGATCTAAAGATATCATACTGATCAGTAAAATACAAATATGGATGACTACAATAAAATTTATCCTCAATTACCTAATAATCCAGATCCTGGTAATTTCAGACTGCAAAAATCAAGCGAAGTATTACAAAATCTTGAGAAAGAAATTAAACATTACGAAGAAGTAAGGAAAAAATATAATAGGGCAAGAACCATATGTACAAAAATAAGTGTTTTTGGCGGAATGATTTCGGTTATTCTATCTGCGAGTGGTTTAAGTACATCTCTTACTGGATTTGGTGCTATTGTTGGGATTCCTTTGGGTGTTGTAGGTGGTTTTTTTGGTGGATTATCGGTTGGATTTGGTTTTGCTTCTAAAAGACTTTCTGGTAAAGTTAGTAAACACGAACAAACCGCTGCAATTGCAAAATCAAAATTAAACACTATAAATGACTTGGTTTCAAAAGCTTTGAAAGATAATGTTATATCCGATCAAGAATTTTCTATAATTTTAGCAGAATTGGAAAAGTTTCAAAAACTAAAACTTGAAATACGACAAAAATTTAGAAAAGACTCAGAAAAAAACTTGGATATGTCTGTGATAAGGAGAGAAGTGCGCGAAAATCTATTAAAAGAATTAACAAATCCAGGTCATTAAAAATTTCATACGAGAGAACTGATGTTGGCTGCAATTGTTTTGCGGGAATTAGAAATACCAATGAATGATATAACTTTACATTTTATTCTTGATCTAAAGGCCATATTATCTGAAACACAAAGAATAAAATGTTATTATCAGATTTCAAAACTCGATACCCAAACGTGAACCTTGATAAATTTACATTTATTAATGATTCATATGGGGGATATATTAAATGGAAAGTTAATGGGGTAACAGTTATGTCTGATGATGATCCTTCTGGGAAAACCTGGACCGATGATCTTCCTAATAATTTGAAAACATTATTACGAAAAGATTTAGGTTTAGAAAATAGTTCATTTCCAGAAAGTTTATCATCTACAAAAAACACATATCCAATACCCGGTATTAAATTCGATGAATCTGCAAAAAATGTAACAAAAATATTAATTATTTTAGATATATATGTTTCAGATAAAGATCATTTTACCGCACAAATGAAAAATGTATTTAAAAATCAGACTGTAGGACTTACTAGTGGTAAAGAAACTAGAGCTTGGTTGAATAAACCAAATATTAATCACTGGCCGCAGCAATTAAACATGGTGGTTTGGTGCGCAACATCAGGATGCGGCGTAAGTTTAAATGATAGTTTAAATTACCCCAAAGTTATTAGAAGTTTTTTTATATTTCACATTTACTTTACAATAAGAAGAATATTATATGAATTATCTGTACCATTACCCGGCGAACAAACTTTTTCTGTAAAAAATAATCCATACAACAAAAATGCTTATAATCGTTTATGCGCAGAATTTGGTTTAAGTAATAATCAAGATTATAGAGGATTAAATAAACCTTTAGCTGATTTTAGGTGGAAAGGGGGTGCAAATCATGGCGTCGGGGATGTATTCATTGATTATGGAAAAGGATACGTAGCTCCCGGAAGCGTTAGTGGGGACGGAATAGGCGGCGGAAATCAAGATGTCAGAATTGTAAGAGGTTATGATACAGAAGCTAATATATGGCCAAGCAGTTCAAATAGATTTTCCGATGATGGAGGTAAAAAAATAGATGGGAATTTAATATCTATGCTTCGAAATGATTACTTTGTAGATTTTCAATATGCGTGGTTTATACCAGAATCTGGATATGGATTAACAAATGCTGGATTAGGGAGAATAAATAGATCGGTTGAAGCTTTTGTTTATTGCGTTTTGGGAGCCCAAGTTAATACTAGGAATTCAATTATTGGCAATGGGGGAAGAGCATTTGAAACCCAGCAAGAATTTATAGATTTATTTGAAAGCTCTGTGATTGAAAATGATATCGCAAATTCAAATCAAAGATATCAAATGGCGGTTCAAGAATCAAAAGTACGGCTTGATTTGGCTATAGCCCCTAATGTTTTGTTGATGCCAAGCAATTTAATTATAAATACAGAAAGCGTTATCGGATACAATAATAATCTGAAAATAGCAACAGAAAATATGAAATTTGGGGTAAATAATTCAATAAATGTTAGTACAAAAAATGTTGGAATAACTCATAGTTTGGGAACATCAAAAGTTTTATTAAATACCAATCCTCAACCAAGGAATCCTAAATTAAAAAATAGCGATAAATCGGTAAAAACAGATGAAGTTAGTAATATAGAAACATCTTCTCATCAAAATAATCTTATTGTTTTAATATTTGCTGGAGGATTATTATCTTGGTTTTTATTTCGATAAAAATTAATCTAAACATATACCTTCAAAATGAAAAATGTTTAGCATTACAATGTATGATTCTGAAACTCGGGTTTATTTAGACCCTCCAATTAAACACGTTAGTGAATTACAACTTTTAGATTGTGATATTAAAACAAAAAGACTAATAACTTTAAAGAATCAAGAAAAAATAACCGATGAACAAGATAAACCCTTAGTAATATTTAATCAAGGAACATATTCCATAAATGATATAAAAATATTAATCGAGCTCAGCGAAAAGGCTAAAAATATAACAATGATTATCGGGGATAATTTTGCTTACATAATCAACAATAAAACAATTAACATTAAATTTACCCAGGGTTTGCAAAATTCTTTAGAGGTGCCGGAGATTTTATTTAAAATAACTCAAATATATATAACTATAAAAGAACCTTTGAGACTTTTATGCAGCATAGTTGATAATAGAATGTCATACGCGAATAAAGGTAAAAATGCAAAAATACAGCCATCTCAATTACTAGCAAACATTCCATCAAAAGATTATCCATCTATTCCAATTAGAAAATATGACAACACGATTAATCACTTTGATTTAACCATTTTAGACTCTGATTGGAAAAAATTTGATCTAAAAGGACAATCTGTAACTTTTAGTTTAAGATTTAAATAAATTTTTGTTATATAACCATTTATTGGGTTATATAACATAAATATATTATATTAATATTCTTCACCAAATACCTCTTCTTCCAAAAACTTTAACTCTTCAAAATCAATACACCAATCTAAATATCTAGATGGGTGCCATGTTACAACCATTAAATCATCATACAAGTCTTTATAGAATTTCTTTTTATGTAATATCTTATATTCATCTGTGTATAATTTTACTTTAATTGAAAAAATAAAAAAGTCTTTAATATTCAAATCATTATCGCAATCAAGATCCCCATTTTCATTATAATAAATAAGCCCATAATCATCAAATTCATATGCTTTATATAATAAATTTCTTGTGAACTCTTCAGTAAATATTTCATCATTATCCATATCCATTAAAAAATAAAAAGAAAACATATTATTTTTTTTATAGCTACAAAAAAAATCAAAATCAATTACTTCACGATCTTTATTAATAAACCCGCGATTTTTTGAGATGTTTTTTAACAAATCTTTTTTAATTAACTCTATAAAATCATTAATAACCAATCTTTTTTTATTTGAATAATTAAAAATAATTGTTGTGTTATCCATCTTTTTTTTTTTATTTTATATTTTTTTTTAAATCATAATTATTTTTTTTTATTCTACATTCTTTACAAGAAGATTTTTGTTTCATGTGTTAGCATATTTGCGATCCTCCACATTCTTTACATTGTTGTTTTTGATTATTATGTATACATATTTGAGATCCGCCACATTCTTTGCAACGATATTTATATTTATTATGTTTGCATATTTGCGATCCTCTACACTTTTTACAAACATACTTAATTTTATCATGTTCGCATATTCGAGACGCTCCACACTCTTTGCAATTATACTTAATTTTTTCATGTTTGCATATTTGAGACCCCCCACAATCTTTACAAACCGCTCTGATTTTTTTATGTTTACATATCTGACTGCCTCCGCACTCTTTACAATAATCTCTGAATCTTTTATGTTCGCATATTTTAGAACCGCGGCACTCTTTACATTGATGTTTTTGATTATTATGTATACATATTTGATGCCCGCCACATTCTTTACAAAAACATCTTTGCTTACTATGTTTACATATTTGAGACCCACCACACTTTTTACAGTAATATTTACATATTCCATGAATACAGTAAAAATATTTTTTTGCGGGTTTTATCTTTATTGAATTTTGAGGCGATATTTCGGGTATTATTATTGGTTGGGGAGAACCAGGCGGTATATCGGGCACTGTTTGTGGTGTATTAATAATAGGTTGTTCTTCATTATGTCTTTGCCTATAATTTTCCAAATCTTCATTTGTATTAATTCCCATTTCGCGTAATGCTTGTATTTTTTCGGCTTTTCGCATACGACTTCTGCCTCGTATACGCAATTCTCTAACAATTTCTTTTAATTCGACATCTTTCAATTGATCCATTTGTATTGTATACTGTTATTCTTCCCTCTAAATCATATTTATTTTTTTCAATTTTTTTTAATTTTTATTTTTTTTATGCCTCTTCTATTATTTTTAAATTTTGTCCTTTTTTCATTTTTTAATTTTTGATTTTTTATACCTCTTCTATTATTTTTTTTAATTTTTGATTTTATAATAATGCACATTTTTATTTTTTTTAATTTCTGATTTGTCCTTGTCCTGGTCCCCGCCTTTTACACCTACTACTGTAGTCTGATTCCTGCCATCGTACAACAATAACAATGCCCAGGGTGGGGACTTTCATATAAAAGTGACAGGGGGTGCTTGACTTACATCTCAGGGGTCAAAAATGCGGTTTTGATACCTCTTAAGGTGTTCAGTTTCAAAAGGTCCCAAGTTGTGGCTTTCACGGTACGGGCGAGAGTAGACATGAAAAGTTTCACAACACTGTATTTTAACTTTCAAAAGTGTATCCATACACATTTGTAAACTTGTAGTAGCACTTCAGCAACACGTGTCCTTTCCTAAAGTAAGACACTGTAAACGGCTTTTGGGCAGTCACAATAACCCTTGCGTTTCCTTTCCTGGGGCCTTTGCTTTTCTTTGAAAAATACTCAAGAACTGATTCTCTGGGGATGTGGCAAAGTCGATACTGAATCTCTCACGACTCGATTGTCCTGCGTGTAAACAATACAATCTACGGGTGGGCTTTCTGAATAGGTGTCACCATACCGTGAGGATGCCTTCTTAACACTCTCCAATATGAAACAAAAAACTTCCGCAGGCAAATCTCTTGTAACTTACTCAGTCCAAGGATCACGGGCTGTCATGCGAGGACTGAGTCGCCTATGCAACTTTTTAAGCCAGAGGTTGACTTTTCCTGGGATAATCGAGCCAACTTCAATTATCGAATGTCGAACTCTTTCAATCGGATTTTGATCACTTCGATGCTTTTCGAATAACGTGGATAACACTTCCTCGACTTCTATTTCAAAAAGGACAAAAGTTCTAACATGATCACGCAGAGGAATTAGAGCTCTCGTGGCTGCACGGATTTCTTCCTTGGCCGCCATTTTGAAAATCTATACTTTTGCAGGTCAGTAGTTCATGTATGACCCAAAGACCCCACTTTTTGCAACTCATACCGCTGGCTAAATAGGAACTACATGCGGGCGCCAAAGTGCAGTTTGGAGGCGTGCGCTGGCCCAGCGTGTACTAACTGATCATGAATCACGCTGGGCTAGAAAAATCAAGATACCACAACAAGGTGCAAAACGCACTTAGCAGGCTTTATTTTGGAGCATACCGAATAAACATGACAGTCAAGTTAAAAATGCGTTCAAAATTTACTTCTCGAAAATGATACAAACATTGCACGAACTGGAAAATTCTACTTTAAACACTGAACCAAAGACAGTTAAAAACGTTTTAAAACGACTCGTGAATGACTCAGAAATGTCTTGTGTACGGGAAATGTAAAATTACCTTTTTGTTTTGATTTTAATGCGGCTCTTGCTTTTTCAAACACCACTTCTTTTGAGATGCTGAATCCGTAGCTTTTTTACTCAAATAACCGTAGCGAAAGAGAGAACGGAGCGAACTTGGCTCATAATCTTTGTTTTCCTTCTTTCCCATTGCTACCAGACAAATTCACTCATGAACTGAATTGAGCTCGTTTGAAGGAATTTCTTCTACGGACCTTGATTCGCCTTTCAACGTCAAGAATTCTTTCCGTGAAGCGACGGGCTGTTCGGATTTGTTATTCCTATTTTTATTTTCTTGATCTTGTATGAAGTCCTCGACTGAAGCTGTATCTGCAAACCTAGAATTTCTCAAAGAAGAAGCTGAGGAAGAAGCCGTTATTGCTCACTTTTTGCCGAGTTGATGGCGCCAAAACTGATCCCACCTCTATGAACAGTGAATTGGTCGGACCACTTTTTTTCAGTAGTGAAGAAAATGGTCCAACCAATCAAATTGCTTCTAGTTTTTTACAGACTATTTTTCTCACACAGATTTATAAGGAGTAAATCTCAGTACCTATGGAATAAAATCCGTTTCTTCAGCAAAACATTGTAGACTGCTGTAGACTGCTGGCTGTAGGTTGTGTAGCCGCGGCAAGCCGCGAAAAGCGCGCGAAAAACAAAGCCTCGTTTCGGTTTAAGACCTTCTAAATATCCCGGATGACTATGGCCGCCATGTTGGGGCAACATCGTCGTCGTCGTCGTCGTCGCTAGGCGCACGCGCCCGCGAGCCATGCCGCTAGTCACGATGACCATGAAAACTCAAACGCATGGTTTTCTCAATTTCTATCCTCGCACGGTAGTTATGGGGCTCAGCTCTGCGGCTCTTCGAGCCGCTGTGGAGCTCCGCTAGTATTGTAAATACTAAAGATTTTTAACCGAGTTTAAATAAAGGTCTACTACTACTACTACTACTTGGTTTCTCCTGCTTTCCAAATATGGTACTTGGTAGATTGGATGCATGAGGACAAGCTGTGGTTGAAGACGTTCAAAGAAAGTTACACGTTCTTGTTACAAGTATTGTTGGTTTCAGCTGTTACCATCAAATAGGAGTATGCAAAATTTCTGGTTCTAAAAGCGCTTGAATTAGTTTTTTTAAAAAAGTTATCAATTGTTCACCCTAGAATCGCCTCTGCCATGTTGAATTATGTGGCCTAAGGGACCGTTCATTATTTAACTGGGGAAGGGGACTGGGTGAGAAAAAGTGTGGGGGAGGGGGAGGAGGGGGGCGAAAATTTCTCATGCAAAAAAGGAGGGGCCCTGGAATTTAGTTACGGATTCAAGGAAGGGTTGTGACCGGAATGGATACTTCAAAATAAGGTGAGACATTTTGTGATACATATACAGCAACGGTTATCACAAAGTAAGGTGGGGACATATATTTTGGTCATGTTACATGGCAATATCTGTTGACCAGCTTTGCCAGATAAACAAAACTGTTTACGGAGAGAGTAACTGTTGGGTTAGACACTGATCTATAGTGATTAGGGTTTTAGTGCTGACTCGAAATGGTCAGCTTTCATACAAATTAATGTTATGGTGACACCATATCAATGTCTCGCCCTGTTTTTGAGATAACCTATGCTGTATATGTGTCACGAAATGTCTCACCTTATTTTCAAATATCCATTCTAGTCACAACCTTTAAGGAAGGGGACTTGAAATGTTTATAAAGCGCGAAGATCTAGAAAGGTCTAGATAGTGAAATATGTAATAGTCGTTTTTACCAAAAGATTGCGAATCACCACGTTCACCAGTTTTTCCCTCCTCAGCAAACCTCAACATGTACAATAATTGCCAAAATGTGTTGGCACGGGTGAGATTATTTTGACTTTTAGACATCTCCTCGCACACCATCTATAGAATAATGGTTTTCATGTGTAATGAAGGAAAGGGGGGGGGGGGTGGGGGTGGCATCGAAACTCATGCTTGGATCTGAAGGAGCGACCTGCAAATGCTCAGATTTTCTGAAGAGGGGCACTTGAAAAAAAATTAAGTTTTGGACAATTTGGTATTGCATTAATGTCCTATATTTTGGAGCCGTTCTTCCAGACCTGTTTGAGTATTCAATAGATAATTACACGAAAACGTTTGCAGCAAATAAACTTATACTTCTACACGTTGTTTCTTACTTGATGTTTTGTTTACATCAATTTTTTCAGCAAGAAATCTTGAAAAGCAGAAGAGTTACAATGCTTTAAATGTTTGGTGTATATAGGACATGAATGTATTACCGACAATTTCTTACCCAGGCCCCTCCCCCAGTCAAATAATGAACGGTCCCTAAGCCAATTAAGAACCCTCAATCAAGGGCAACATATAGGGCACTCAGATCAACACTTGTTCATAAGAACTGATGCAGGTAGTTACATATTCATATCCTCACCGTTCCCAATCCCTGGGCAAAAGAGAGGCTCAAAATGGATAAGGAGCTGAATATGGAAGACCAGCTTTAACAAAGTAGTTTACAAGGAGTAAATCTAAGACTCAAATGTGTAAAAAGTGCTCTGCAAATACAGCGGCAAGGACTAACACAGGAGAATTTTAACAAGAGAAAACAGACACCGTCAATGATTCACTTGTTTTACTTTACTGGGTGTCAACAGAACGATAGATACAGGTTAAGGGCTGTGTCATTAGTGAGGCTGAGTGCTGTGGGCAATCTGCTCTTTGAGGACCATAATACTCTGCCGTTGATCTTCAGGGAGAAGAGCTATTTGCTGGTCTGTGAGACTCAACACCTGCATGATTAAAGCCGCCTGTGGGAAGATAACAAAGCGGCAACACGTTACAATAATGAAATTTGAAGATATCAGGTTATTGACGGCAATATTTAACAAGGAAGTTATATGACCTTATCGACTGAGTGGGAGGGCCAGACGGGAACATTTTTGGCTCAAGGTTATAACGTACGTACCGAGCGCGGCGTGATCCAAACGTCATTTTTAAGAATCATATATTTTTCCGTGTGACCCGACCTAAATATGCCAATGAACATTTTCTCAAGACTAGCGCTTTTCTGGCATTTTTCCCATTTTGTAGCCGCTGCATCTCCCGGGCCATAGCAGGGCCGTGTGACTTTTTACGGTCTGGGCCCGGTTTCTCGAAAGTCTCGGAAGCTTATCGAGCCCGGAAAACTATTTCATGAAAACAATCGTTCATAACGGGAATTACAATTCTGTTGGTTTTTAAGCTTAAGGTTGGTTTTTATGCGATTCTACGTTAATTTTCACGGTGGGCTGGTTTGCACGTCAAAAACTGTACAAACATTCGATAGACTCCGCGAACTTGTTGTGAACTTCGAGATACGGGTTCCTGCTCGCGCCATGGCATACGGCCCTAACACGGGAATTTTTTATAAGTTTTTTTTCCTAATAGAAGCGCACGCAGTTGTACGGGTAATATGTTACACAAGATTGTTGCTAATGATGTCCCCCAAAACACAAAGAGATCGATCAAACAAGGTTTCGCAAACAACACCTCATTTTTCTTCTCTTTTTGGTACTTCATCATGGTTAGCATGTTACAACCAGTACTTCACGTTTCCGAATGCACTTTATCACCAGCAAAAGCCTTTATAAAAATGACTGTTTAACCCTGAAAAGTTCTGGAATAAATTTTCATCGTTTGTACTCTGAAGGATAAAGACCCTGGTATTAGGGTAAGGGGGAGGTCGTCTCAAAAACCACTTTGAGCGTACGTCATCCATTGACTTGTGGGCTGGGTTCAGGGAAAGCTGGTTAGAGGTAATCCCGAGTTAGCGTTAAACCCAAATTAGCGATGGTGGGCAATCGAACAACTCGATCGCATGACAAATGCCCTGTCTGACTACTAAGCTATCTTCCATCCCCAGCAAAAAGAAATTTCTTTGGATTTGGTCAGTACCTTTTCTTGGTCTTGTGCTGTGACATCACCTTGGCCTCCAGGAGGAGCATTAAAGCCTGCCAAACAAACAGACAAAAAAAATCAAACAAACAATAAGTAAGTGTAATCAAATAGTGACGTGTGAAATTGGGGAATCATTTCACGAGCGTTTTTTTCTATTAATATCAGGGGTGACAAATTACTCCCCTTAAAATCGTCTGGCGCTAGTCAGAGTAAAATATATTAAGTCACTCTTTGGGGGTAAAGGGTTAACATTTTCAAACTGAGACGAAATTTAAGCACCGTGAAAGAGGTTGCCATACCAACACTGTAATTTCACAATATAAAATTACAAATTAACGCTGAAATTTGGCGCCAAAATTAAGGAGAACTTTGTCACTCATGATATTATGAACAATAACTAAACAAAGTTTTGGCTTCTTTTCAGTTGTAATCGATCTATGTTTTAGTTACTGAATTTTCAGTGGCCACATTCCTCTTTTATCAGAGTTAGAATAGTAACGTTCGGATCTCTGATGAAGGGAGACAATGGCGACCAAAAATTCAGTCACTAAAAAAAAAAAACAGCTCAAGTAAAAACCGTAGAGAAGCTAACAAAACGTTGATCGCCCAAGAGTGAATAAATAAATAAATTTTAATGAACTTTATTTCAGTGTCAATTGTATGTAGCACTGGGGACACTGTAAAGCACAAAGAAAATCAGATCAAATCATGTTAAAACAAATCAAATCAAATGTTGGATTTTGTGAAGAGGGGAAAACCAGGGGCCGGTTGTTCAAAGGCCGATTAGCGCTAACCGAGGGTTACATTTTAACCCGGGTTTCTTTTCCTCTAGTTAAAAAGCGTTTTCACCGATAACTTTCTCTATTTTGTTCAGAGCATACAATCATCAAATTGTATTCGAAAAGAATTACACTGAATGTGCTTTTAAGCTCTCATATCAGCAATTAAATTCCGCACTAACCCTCGTTTACCTTAACCCTGCTTCGAACAACCCAGCCCAGGAGAAAAACCTCTTGGAGAAGAGAAGAGAACCAACAAACTCAGCCCACATATGAGGCTGGGGCCGGGAATCGAATACGGGCGACATCGGTGGAAGGCAAGCGCTCTCACCACTGCGCCAACTCTGCTTTCCTTTGCCGTTGAACGTCACTCCATTTTCTTATCAAGATCCGCGAAAAAGGAGGCACTGCCTTCGACAAACCTTCCAATGTTTCTAAACGGTTTTATTATCTCATCATTAAACTACCTGCAGGGCCCCTTGAAGGAGGTCCTCCTTGATTAGGTCCCCATTGCTGTTGAGGAGAATGGGTAGGGCCTCCAAACCTTCCATCATTAGGGGGGCCAGAACCACGATCAGCTCGTGGGTCCCTGGGACCACTGGGTGGACCAAATCTCTGATCAGGAGGGGGGCCTCGTGGGTCTCTGGGCTGATCCCGGGGATGTTCCCTTAGATCCATAGGTGGGCCTCTTCTGTCATCTGTTTAAACCATGATATTGGTGTAAACACATGTATCTATTTTTAAATGTTGCTTTCTCGGTAACAGTATGCATGCAAAAATTTCAACGCACTGTTGGCGGAGAGCACGTCAATTAATCCCAAATATTTACAGTGCAGAAAATTGAAATCGAACGAAGAAGTTTGGAATTAATTTTTTGCATGCATATTACTAAATGGGGCGTTTTCCATTTGCACGGAAAAACCGGTTGTTCCGGTGAAAAATCAAATGGAACAGACTTTTCCACTGTAAATTTTTCGGAAAAAGTGGAAAACCTTCAGAGGTATTCCTCTTTTACCGTTTTTACCGAAATGATCGAAAAATCCTGTACCATTTGCCTCGTTCCACTAGTGCCATGCTACTTGGCGCGGTTTTTGCCCGCGAAATTAACAACATGGCGTCCATGACATTTATGTGTCCTGGATGTGGGTTTAGCACGATTCACACAGATGAATTCTTAAAGCATGCCTGTAAAACTTCAGGTGAGAATTTCCACTTATAAGTAATACGTACCGGGTAATTGGTTACTTACCTTATTTATTAAGGTTGTTGTATTTTTACGCGTGAATTTTCGCCTTGGTTATGCTCGCCTAAATATAAGCTTAATCTGTTCGTTGTGCTGTCAGTTTACCGGTAAAACGTTCCTCTCTCATGCAAGTATAAAGTTTTCCCAGAAGGCGAATCATCTTTTGAGGTTTCTGATTAGTTATATTGAGATTTAGCGGGTTTTCTTCGAGCTCATGCCCAACAGACAGGAGCCTGAGAACGAATGAGATTAGTGTCTAAATGGAACGCGCTCTTCCCGATCGGAAATTTTTTGCAAATGGAAAACGCCCATGATTTCAAGTGCAATTTTGTATAAATAAGCCCTCATAAGTTTTCAAAGACAACAAACTGAACTTGACCTAAAGACTCGTGCAATTCTTTAGTTTCACTCAGTTGAAACATCTACCTGTGCCAATTTCATCCAAATTGCAATCAAAACCATTTGATTATCTACACAAAATGAGATTGTACCACGTAAACTAAGCCAAACACAAACTTAATGCTGTCCAATCATTACTTGTTGGAAACAAGCATTGCATGTTTTAACCTCTTAACTGAGGGATTTTTAGAGGGGACAAATGTTATAGACTAAAAGGAGGGCCACAGTACAGCAATGCACCTTTGACTTTTTTGAAACCAGAACAAAGCTTTGCTACTGGTATTTTTTTGACAACCATGAGGTGATAACTTGTTTTTTGATACTGCTACAATCCTGGCAGAAAATCCTTGGGACACCTGTAAAAATATGTGCCATCCAGCAACTACAGTGAAACGTTTTGAGCAAATCACAAAATGATATTCTCAATTCTTCCTGCTCCACTCTGCAACATTGCTAAGGCCCTGAAGAATATCCCTGATAGGTTGCAAACATGAAATCAACATTGCATAGGGGAAAGGGGGAGGTATATCAGTAAATTTTGAAAATTACATTATCATTATCATCATCATCATCATCATCATCATTTCTTATACACAGTAACACAAACATTAGGTATCGTAAAAAAAATAAAAAAATATTAATACTAAAGCACAATAGATATCTAATTATAATGTATCACTAGAGACTGAGTACAGTATATCAATATAATGTTAATAATAGTGTTTATAATACAATATATTAGTAACTAAGAGAGGTAATTAAAGCCTGTTTTTCATGAATGTTGTGGCACTCATCAATTAATAATCATCCGAAATACTGTGTCCTCTCCCAAGGGATTAAAAAAGGCTTGAAATCCGGATCAAACCTCTACCCCTCACCTCTGAGTGGCTCTCTACTTCTGGGGTCCCTAGGGTCAAAAGGCATGCGGCGGTCTCTGGGATCACCAAATTTATCTGGAGGGGGACCTCTGAATTCTGATCCTGGAGGACCTACAAGCAAAAAGCCAAGAAAATATGTAGCGATGAATGATTGTATTGGAAGTCATACAACGTTCCTAATACCGGTTACCTTTGATTCCAAAACTAAAACATAGATCGATTCCAGAGTGTCCAACTTGATAATTTTGACAAAATAGGCATGATGCCATTAATATACCATGAGAAAGAGAACATGTGTGCTTCTCTTGTGTTTCTCGCTTTCACAGTAAACAATTCTTGAGTGAAAAAGACAAGAACCACTGTCACCCAAGGTACATTTAATACACATAAACACCAGTTCAAATGATGCAAATATATATGCACTGGAAAGCAGTAATTTACTTGCTATTACACAGCATTTTATTTGATCACTTAAAATGAATTAAAATCTTATGACTTCTTCCCCTTCCTAAGTCAGTCACTACATGGTCTTACCCCTGTGATCAGGTCCTCTCCCGTCAGGGGGTCCCCTGAAGTCCCTTGGATCTGGTCCTGGTCCCCTCATCTCTCCCATACCTCTGTCAAGAAGGCCTGGTCCTCTATCATGTGGTCCTCTCCCATCCCCTGGCCCTCTCTCATGGGCCATCCTATCTCTCATGTCCCCAGGTCCCCTATCAGGGGGTCCTCTCATGTCCCCAGGTCCCCTATCAGGGGGTCCTCTCATATCTCCTGGTCCATGGGGCATTCTCATGTCCCCTGGACCTCTATTTGGTGGGCCCCTCATGTCAACTGGACCCCTCATATCTGACATCATTCCCCTCATATCTGAGTGTGGTCCTCGCCCTTCACCTCCTATTAGAACAAAATTACGGATAACAGAAAGAGAATAGGTGATTAAGGTGATTTGTCAGCAGTGAGCAGGAGGCAGTGTGGCAGAGAGATTAGAGCGCTGGACTTGTAATCTAGTCCTGGTTCAATTCCAGTCCGGACCACTACCTGGATATGTTTCATACGGTAATTGATCCTGAGTATCAGATCCTCGGCCACACTTGTAAATAGTGTGCCTCCCACCAGTGCGATTCTTAGCGAAACAGTTAGCATGTTGTTCAACATTTCACTGAAAAGCTCCGAGGCAATGTGAAATAAATGTATGTACTGTACATATGTAAACCCATTTCTTTGCTCCTGGTAATTTGAGGGACAGTTCCCTTGGCACGTATATGGGAATTTTCTCTAAACGACCACTCTATTAAGCAACCACCTGCAAAGGGCTGTTTGGTTCTCAGTCAAACACTGGTTGAAAAACTCTCTCTAAATTAAACAACCATTTTTCAAATTTCTTGAGCAATCACTGCCACTTTCCAAACTTTGAATTTGACAAATTCTTTTGCCTTGAGTTTCCAATAACCAACGACTCAAAATTGTTACATGTTTTTTTATACAACTGAAAGAATACTGTTAGATCTGGTCACAAATAGTGGTGACAGTGCTCTATAAGTGAATTATTATTATTAATATTATTATTATCATCATCATTGTTATTAAGGTAAAAAATTGTACTGTTTTAACTCCCTACCTGGACCCCTCATCATATCTGGTGGTATCCCCATATCAGAGGGTCCACCTCTCATATCTGGGTGGCCCCTTATTTCTGGTCCTGATCCAGGTCCTTGTGAGAATGGGCCTGGAGGGCCTTGGTTGTTTTGCCCTGCACCTGGACTCATGCCCATGGGACCTCCATGTGGCTGTTGATTGTTAGGATGCATTACTGCAGCAGGCTCAGATGGTCTGTGCAAGATACCCTAAAATAACAGAAACAATGAACTTTTAAGCTTAAGGTGCATTCCTTTGGTATAATCCAGATTTGGATTTGTGATCCAAAATCACTCAGACCATGGTCCACCAAACGAACAGATAAATCCTTATATAGAGTGGACATAATTGGTTTCTTTGATGCTTCATGATCCATGTTATTTCGTATCACAAATCCAAATCTGGATTATACCAAACAAACGTACCCTCATATTCTTATTGACTGAGATATACCATGGCAGTTTTAGAGGTTCAGAACTGGAGGAAGGGAATAGAAATCGAATTTTTTCAGAGACTTTCTGGGAGCAAGAGATTAAATTTTGGTTGCAAACTTTAAATTAAAGGTTTTTCTGTCTTGCATTAAACAAACATGGAAACTGGGGGTTAAAACTCTTCCTGTAATTAACAGTAGTTCTGTCCAAAGTTGTTCAATACAGAGTACACCTACCAAGGAAAATTTACAACTGGTTGCCTTTTTGGCCTATCTTATATGTTGAATGGAAATAATTCTATCTCCTTAAAAACTCAGTACTACCCACATCCTGGTTGAGGATTTGTGTGGTCTAAACAGTCCTTTTACAATTATTATAAACTAGTCCTATGATATTAATGGGTTAACTTATCAATTGAGCTGATACAGTTGTATTGCCATAAAGTCAAAGCAGGGCTGCAAATAATTCTTTTTTCCTTGAAAGGACATATGTCCGACTAAGTGACCATTTTGGTTGGACAAAACAAAAATGTAGTCAGACATCACCAAAAAAAGAGGGTTGAATTTTATTCATCTTAACTATAAAACAATACATCGTGTCCAACCACAGTTGGGATTTCATCGGACATGAGCTAATTTTGGTCGGCCAATGACCGATGACCGACTGTAATTTGCAGCCCTGCAAAGAGAAACTGATTCTTTGATAATAACCTGAGCAATGGAAGGATCAACAATCTTCATGACAACTTGAGCCTGCAGCAAGGCATAGGCCAGCTGAGGATTCTGTAGCAACATCTGTCGTGCTTCTTCTGGATTGTTCTGGATGCAAATCTGAAGCAAGGGACACACGTGTTAATGTGAGGGTGGGAATACTGATTTTAAAATAGGGCTATAAAAACTGAATCTACAATAGTTTTCGGTTCAAGGATTCAACAAAAACATGATTCTAGAAATGTGAATATATGGAATTTCATATATTAGTGAACTGCAAAAGTGAACTGCAGTTTTATACACAACCTGCACTTGCAAAGATAAGGCTTGAATAAATACAGGCTTGAATGCAGGGCTCAAAGTTAATGACCAACTGGTCGCATATGCGACTGGATTTTTGGCTTTGCGCCTAAAAAATTATGTGCGGTCGCACCACCGCGCCTTAAAAACCAAAGTACAGTGCAACTTTTCTAGTGCTCACTCACCTGACCATCTAACGTACTCCGACTGATAAATATAAATATAAATATAAACATAGATATAACACAACCAGGCACCAAGTAATAAAGTTGCACCATTTTCCTTTCATTGCCGTGTGTTCTATTCGTGATCTTTAAGCCTATTTTCCCAGTGGATTCTCTGAACTCGAACGTTCATTTTTTCCCACGTTCTGTGTTGTAAACAACTCCGCTGACCCGCTGACACATGCAAATGAAGGAATGGAAGGAATGAAACACGTGCTTCTTGCGCAATCGATGATCAGGTCAAAAAGAGAAATGTGTGGAACTTTTCTGTTAACTTGAATGATGACAACACGTAATAATTCCTGAAAGTGGGAAGTCGAGTTGATGTAAAAAAAAAAACAATAGTATTTTCGCTATCTTTTGGTTCAACGTAAAGGTGAGCTAAAGGTGACTAATAAATGTCTTTAAGCTATTGCTTTCTGTTTTTACTGGGGCTTCCGTTAAGCTTGTCCGAGTCAGAAACGCAGGCCTTTAGTTTTCTTGGTCACCAAATGGGGGTCACAGTGGCAGGCGTTCCTTGCGGAGAGCGGAAAACTAGAAATGAGAATTAAATCGTTTGCTCGTTCTTCGTGCACAACAGTTACAGAATGCTGCGTTTTGTAAAGAAAGCTTCAGTTAGCCAAATGAGCAAAGTTCGTGCTAGTTCTCACGAATACCCAGATGTTGAAAAATTAAGAATCTTTCAGTCGTGAACAAAATTTCAAAGGTGAGGCAAACAACAAGCAATCGGATAGAGAGGATACTTCTGTTCAATCACCACCCATGCGAGTCGAATGTTGAAACTAGCATAAAATGATCAAACCAGCATAAAATGATCAAACTTGAATGTCGCATCGTGAAAATCCAATGGAGCATTGTCAAACAAGGCTATAAAGCTGTGAGATTTGAATGAAGAAATGTGAAAGAAGAATATCGAACACAAGACTAAGGTTGCAAATTACGATCAGCATGTAGAATAGTTTTGGAGCGCTAAGTATTTTTTTGGAGTAGGTGCTCCCAGTATTTGATGCTGTGCGCCTAAAATTTTTAACTGTGTGCCCAAAATTTCGGCAGTGCGCCTAAAAATTTACACCTGGTCGCACAAGTGCTCCCAAAGCCAAAAATAAAGTTTGAGCCCTGGAATGGGATTCAAATCCATGACCATGCGATACCAGTGCAATGCTCTTAACAAAGGAGCTATTTAGCCAACTGGGAGCTACAGTCATCTGACGATTTCATAATAAAATTACACCCATAGAAGATGATAATAGAAATATGAATATAAGGTGTAATACGAAATTCCATAAACTTGACCTGCAGAAGAAAAATTCAGTGGGTGGAAGGTCATCCCAGTTATGTTTGCAACCTAATGAGTTGGGGAGATGAGGCATGAAAAAATTCAAGCTTGAATAAGATTAATGAACCCATGACTATGTGACACCAGTGCAACACATACATGAACAATTCTTTTGGCACAAGAGGGACAGTATAGGATTGTTGAATTTTACAATCAACACCAATAATTGGACATTGTCACCACTGGTTTGCTTCTTTGTAACAATAATATATTTAGTACTACAAAAAAAGCAAAATACTAGTGACAATGTCCACTTACTTGGTCAACAAAGATGAGCATTCTCATAAATTGAAAGCTGCTTGCCAAATTCTTCCTTAATTCCGCTTCTTGGGTGATTTTGCTTTGTTCATAGATACTTTTACTAGTGAAAAAAGTTAAAGGCTAAATTATCTACAGTGTACCTCCTACCTTGCTTCCCCCCTCCAACCCTCATCTTCTCATCAAAAACTTACATACCTTCATTTGCTTCATAAGCTCAAACATTTGTTCAGGGGGGAGACTGGCTACAGCCTGAGTGATGGCTTCAGGTGCTTCCTCTGGAGCAACAGGTGGGCCATAGGGATTTGCCTCAGGACGACTGCTACCTTCTATGCCTAAAAAGACATGGTTGAGCTTAGAGTATATTCATCATACATTATTATATCTCTCAGTTAGTACGCGCGCTGTGATTGGTCAATTTAGCGGGCCGTACTTCACTGTATGGCCCGCTTAAGTTTGTTTTGGTCGCCAAAATGACTCCAGAGATATAATAAATATCTTATTAACCTCGTTTTCTCGGTCCGTACTGTAAAATACGGATCCTCGTTTTTTCCCGTCGATTTATGGCCCGCGCGCTTCGCGCTTGGGCCATAAATCGACGGGAAAAAAACGAGGATCCGTATTTTACAGTACGGACCGAGAAAACGAGGTTAATAAGAGGTATTTATGCACCTCATTGTACCTGATAACAGTCCGAACATCACACATAAAATTAGCATACTCAAACTTAAATTAACAGCACTCAATAAATAAAAGGTATAAAGGCTTGTCCGAACAAGAAATGTTTGGAAACCAAACATGATCAAACACTGCTTGGTGACCAAACATGCTGATTTTTAACTGAGAGGTCAAACGGTTATTAAAACATGTTTGACCAAACACATCTCAAACTCCACAAGCAAAGAATTTTGGGCCTCAAATATATGGATATAAGCAGCTGAGCAAGCGGGGTGTGCATGTGCGTGCCAAACATGTTGGATATGGCTGTCCAAACCAACAAAACATCGCCCATCAAACATGAGAACAAAAGAAATGTTTTAGGTTGTTTGATCGAATGTTTGATGACCTTCAAATTTTACAAACACAACCAAACAGCACCAAACAAGGTGGCTAAATGGTCAAATGCTTGGTCACCAAACAATGTTTGATGTGGCTTCATGAAATTTAGGCAAAGTTCAAATCAAGCCAATGCTGATCAGCAGTTACTGCCAGTCCATATGTGGTGAGCTCCAGGGCCATAACCATGTTTTGCCTGCTTTGCTTACTGGTTGTTTGGCCCTCCCTCCTGTCCCTGGTAAGTATTCCATGGTAAGTATATTTCCATACACTGTCTCCTAAGTGCTGTTTGGCAGGTGTCAGAGGTGGGTGTGGCTGGGTTGCCATGGAAACCTCCTTGCTGCAAGGAGATTACTGCTCTCCTCATTTGCTACCTTTTAAGGCACCTACCCTCCAGTACCTCTTTTGGTGAAGAGTTTAAATGACGTTTGGTCGCCAAACATTTTCTGTTTGCACAGGGCTTAAGAATGAGCAATAAATAGAATAGAACACAACCTTTATTTACCTATGTAAATTTCATCAGGATACAGTACAGTAGTAGGTAAATATAAAACAAAACAAATTTAAAATCTACAACTAATGACTACAAGCCATTGATAGTACTATTATCCAAGGTTTAATATGGCAACCAGCCCATAATTCCCTTAGAGAATTGGCTTGCCGCAGCCACACCGGTAGCCTATTCCAAAGCATTGCACTCTTGTAGCTGAAAGTACTTTTCAGATTGTTTGTGCAGGGTTTTGGAATAGTTTGCCCACAATTTACCTCTCAAAAAATGCAGTTGTTGGCTTGAAAACAGTTCTCCCATATAAATAAAAAAACATGAATAAATAACTCACAAAAAAAACAACATTTCAAAACTTATATACTATGACCTTTTTTCACCTTTCATTTCTTCTCGGTTCTTTTCTGAAGCAGCACTGTCCACCCTCAGAGCCCTGCCATTCAGCTCATACCCATTCAAGTTCCTCATGGCACTGAGAGCTGTTTCCTGGTCTTTATATTCACAGAACCCATAGCCTTTGGGCTTACCAGTTTCACGATCAAAAACCAATCTAACAAGACAAAACATGAAATGTAAAGATAGCAATAATGACAATGATAAAGATGCAGTTAAATTAATAAATAGTAATTGGGATGATACAACATTTTAGTATTGTTAAATGAAATTGCAATCTTCATAATATTTATTTAATGCCATCATTGCGGTCCATGTGTTGACCGATGTCAAAGGCACTTTGGAACTTAAAACAAGAGCAACGGGTGAGTGAATGCTAACTGGCTCACTACTAGAAAGCAATGAAGAAGATGAAAGGAAGCATATTACCAAAAAAAGTTTTTAAATTCCAAAACTACAGCTGGCTGAAATTACACTAACCTGAAGCTGACAACCGGACCAACTTCTGAGAAAATATCTTTGAGTTGCTCCTCAGATGCTTCATAGGGAATATTACCAACTGAAAAGTAAAAGACAAGTGGTCAGTAAAAGGAAGTTCATTAATGGGTTCTGTCTCATCACAGTTTGGCTGTTTGATGTCTGGTTGCACATACTGTAAAGGGAAATTTAAGTTGAACACAAGCAAAGGAATGAAAAGAAGAAACATCCTGAGGGAGGTTTTTCTTTGGCCTACCAAGACTATTTCTAGCTGCTTACAGTCCCATCAACTTGCTGTAAAACAAATAGAAGATCTAGATAGACTGTTTCCCTCTTTCAAGTTCTCTGCTATCAACTAGTCGAACACACACACACAAAAAAAAAACTACAGGAATCCTTTGGACTGATGCTGAAGGAAAAAAAAACAATGGTGGTCAGAACTGGACGATTACTAGTTGCACTCAAGGACTAATAATTGATTCTTGTCAAAAGAAATAAATCTGCTGTAGTTTCTGTAGTTTAAATTCAAATCATTTTAAACTTTTTTTTTCAATTCATTTTCTTTTTCTACAACTGGGACTAAAATGGCTCTTATCTTCGGACAAAAGGTGTCAACATCAAGATAAAAAAGATTTGGAAACAGGCCAAAAAAAAACCTGAATATGTCTAAGCTAAACAAATAGGCCATTGTTTAAAGCTTCTTTGACTGAGCGTTTAGCCTCATGTGTATTACATATATACAGGCACAACAAAAAGAGAAAAAAAAAAGATGCCACAAGGAAAGTCTGCAAAAGAGTCCCAGACACCATGTAAAACCAGACCAAATATCTATATTAAAATGGTGATACTTATAATACAATTAAAAAATAAATTAAAATAAAAAAATAGTCAAATCAAATCAAATCATATCGAATCAAACCATGATTCACCCATAAGAAATTTCCTTAATTTAAATTTACAACTCCCTGTACAAGATGCATTACGAATGCCCACGGGCAAATTATTCCAAGAATCTCCCATTTGATGGAAATAAGAATATTTATGGGGTATTGGTCCTTGCATATTTTTTCTTTAACATCAGGTAATCATGTTGTCTAAAAGAGTAATTATCATAATTGGAGAAAAATCCACAAAATGTGAAGCAACAATGTCAACAAATCCTTTTGATGCCCTAAAAAAGAAGGTAACAGTCAAAAACTTGCCTGTCTTCCAAAGATAATAGATTTAACTTCTCAAGACGAGTTTCATAGCTATCCTAAGTCTTTAAAATAAGTTCAGTGGCTCGTTTCTGGACACCTTCAACCTTCAAGCTTGTCAATGTTCTTACGTGAATATGGGGACCATACCACAGAGCAGTATTCAAGGTAGACCTTACTAAAGAACAGTAGAGGGTCCTTAGAGTCTTCAAATCATTTAGTCCTTTACGGGTTTTTTAATCAAACCCATCATCCTATTTGCCTTACCAACAACACAGCTCACATGGGATTTCCACTTTAAATTATTGTCAGTAATAACACCCAGATCTCTGAATTGGTCGACTTCCTCCAATTCAGTGTTGTTCAAGAAGAAAGTTGAGGTGAATGGATGTTTCTTCCAAGTAATTTCATAGTTTTGCATTAATTACCATTAAACTTCCTACAATTCAACATACTCCATCTTTTGAGGTTCTCAAGATCTTGTGAAATAAATCAAGGTCCTCAACAGAATCTAAGATTCTTGAGCTTTTACAAGCATCCACATATGAAGCAATGGTGTTACCAGGGAATACTGCCCTTGGCAGGACGCTTATAAATATAATGAAGAATAGAGGTCCCAACAAGGAACCCTGAGGTATCCCAGAGCAAACTTCCAACCAAGATGAAGATGCACTGTCAATTAACACTCTTTGCCTTCTATCAGTTAAATAACTCTCAAACCATCAAAGAAGAGATCCAGAAACCCCAAAGCTGCATAACCTTTTTTTACAAGACTGAGTGAGACAATATCAAAAGCCTTTATAGAAAAATCCAGAAAAGCATCATCCACCTGACAGCTATCACCAAGAGCCTTGGCCCAGTGATGATGGGTCAAGTTCAGTCTAGTCGCACATGATCTACCCTTGATAAAGCCATGTTGTCCTTAATTTCAGTTAAGTTGGGGAAAATATGATCACATATGGCATCATATACAATTCTCTCTAAGCGTTTTGCAGGAATTAGAAGTAGTGAGATAGATCTATAATTTTCCACCAATATCTTCTTGTCACCTTTGTGCACAAGAGTAATGTTGGCAGATTTCCTTCACGCTGATATGACACCAGATTTTAACAATGAATTAAATAACAGCGCCAAAGGAGTTGACAGTTCCCCTGAACACTCTCGCAAAATATGGGGGGGGAGTTTGTCAGGTCCAGGTGCTTTGATGTGATTAATATTAGACAAGATTTTCTGAACATCAAATGCTGAGACAGAGATCAGACAGCAAATTTGGATTTATAACGTCCAAATAGGTCAAGTTAACATCAGCCTGAGATTTTTTAATAAATGGATTGAAAAAAGCTATTAAATAGCTTAACCTTGGAGGTTAGATCAGACAAAGAATAATTACCACAAACAACAGTTTCAGGTATTCGCTTGGATTTGCATTTCATTGAATGAAAAGACCAAAAGTGCTTGAGGATGACTTGTAGTTTCTCAGACAGGGTATGTAAACACGAACGATAACCTGCAATAAATTTGCTTCTTTGTTTCCCTTCTAAGAGCCTTGAATTTTTCAAACAGCTCGGCTGATTCATCTGACTTGATGCGTGACCTCAGCCTCTTCTTTTTCCTAATTAACTTCATAATATCATTATCAATCCATGGCGGTGTTGAAAATTTCTTAAGGGTAATTAATGGAATATGTTGATCAATTACAGAAGATTGGATGTCTTGAAATATATTCAAACACATGTTGATGCAGGGTCTGATAATATTAAATCCCAGTTTAAAATTTGCTGTGTCTCTTTTAGACCCTTAAAACCAGCTCTTTTGTAACAATAAACCCTCCTCTATATATTATTCAGTTGTTCTCATCTTAGATTTCATTACTGCTTCATCTCATAACATCAAAAGTATCTTCGAAGGTGCAGACGAGTTAGCTTAGTGTGTTGGCAAATTAACCTTGAATGTGTAGACGAGTTAAATTCACTGTAGGTGAATCAACCTGTGGGCGAGGTAACTTGTACGCGAAGCGACCTACATTCAGAAATAAGTACTCTTGCAAAACGTAATTCGATTTTGGGACATTTATAACGGTGCTTTATAACGCCGTTGAGAGAAAATACACCGGGCTCCATCGCTTCGCAACTCCACCTAACACGGAAGAGCACTTTGTTCCTCGCTAATGTGGTCTCAAAATCGAATTGCGTCCCTTTCAAAATGTGAACGTTGTTCCGAGACTGTGGCAAGAGCATTCAGGTTGGACGATTCGCCGTGGTACGGTAAATAGCCGCATAAGCTCATATTGAACCAAAAATTGTAGCAAATTTGTTACAAATCAAACGGTACTTAACCTCTTGATTTCTCTGCACATGCAAAATGCATCAAGTTTATCACTGTAACCATAAATGGTCATAAATATCATGATGCCTGAAAGCACATGTTCGCAAACTCTTTTATCATTACAAAAGCCGTTCGAAGACATTTCTAATTCAATACGGTGCAGAAGACTTAAACAATGTTCCTTACCAAAGACCGAGCGTAACGATCTGTCTGATGAACCGCCGCCTTGTTGCTTTGGCTGGTTTTGTAGTTGAACATTTGGCATCAATGTCGCCGCCATTTTGAGATTATCCTTTATTCCCATCACACCTTTCAAGCATTAGCTTTATTCGTAGTTTCCCAGTCCTCCAGGGTGTTGGCCGGCGTCAGGAGCCCATTTCCGGGTAATGGGCTCCTGCCGGCGTTCACTTTTTTCCCCTCAAAAGATTCCCGTTCACCCACATGTAAGTATGTATTCCGGGAACAAACTTTCTGCAGGACTCTCTTAGTAATATTGCATTAGTCAGAAACTAGATCTTGGAGGTAATGAAGATGGCAGATGTTTCCATTTTCCCTTAATCCTTTTGCAATATCTCTTTTGCTCCCTATTACTAAAATCACCACCTTTTCCGCAATTTTTGTGCCCTTGTTCTTAGCAATGAAACAGAGGTTCCCTAGTTCCCTGAAAGTAATTCGAAAATATCCTCTGTTCCCTGAAAAAAAAGATATTTCTGTTTTCTTTCTGCGGCTCGTACAATTTCAGCTTTTTGAAAAACTCACTCGTGCAAATTAATTCCAAATTGAACTCGAAACCGTATGATTACCTTTACAAAATAAAGTTTATTATTATTATGTCCATTTTTTGTAGAGTCAGACAGGATATTCGGCCTGGTTTATAGTCCTTGGGAGCGGGTTACAACAAGGCACCACGGGTCTCTCTTTCCCTTCTTCTTACAGGGACAGTACTTTCCTTGGAATCTTTGCTGTCCCCAGCAATGATGTTTTATGGATAACTTCCAACCTCACGTTCACACTGATTCGCTTCATGTCCTCCTTAAAGTTGACTGATGTGGCTCCAAGAGCCCCAATAACAACAGGCACTACAATGACTCTTCGCATGGGTTTAACTTTTGCGATCTCATCTTTCAATAGTTGGTATTTCTCTAACTTGTTAAGTTCCTTATCTTTCACCGTTTCATCACCTGATAGCAATATCGATTATGACAGCATCTCTTCCCTTCTTATCAATAAGGAAAATGTCTGGTCTTCTTGCCCCGATTTTCCGATCACACTGGACTGTGAAATCCCACAGTATCCTGAAGTTTTCACTTTCCACCACTCCCTCTGGCTTCTGTTCATACCAGTTATTAGCTCTTTCCAATCCACATTTACCGCAAAGTCGCCAGTGAATATACCGCGTGCCATGTTATCGTGCCGTCCTTTATATTCTGTCAGCGCCAGTTTACTGCACTCACTCACCACATGGGCCACCGTTTCTCCTTGACATCCGCACATTCTGTACAAAGGGGAGTCTGCTGTGTGGTTAATATTAAATTTCATATAATTTGTTCTCAAAGCCTGTTCCTGGGAACTACCTATCAGGGCCTCGGTCCATCCTTTCAAATATCCTTTTTGCAATCCACTGCCACATTCTATCCCAGTCAATACCTTCCTTTTCTCTCACATACTGCCCATGCATTCTTTTCTGCTTCCATTCATTCTCCGTCTCCTCAGTTGACTTCATTCACTTTGTACTCCTTTGGGTCCACAGCCTCTGAGATGTTGACTACATTGCTATCTCCAACTTTCCTGAGTAGTACCTCTTCACTATGCTCACATATCATTATGGATCGAGAGCTTGAAGAAAAGTCATTTGTGACTCGACTTCAAAAACATTGATACTGACATTGAAATCCAAGGAGCCATAATGTGATATTTAAGAGTACTTTTATAAATACAAACCATGATCTCTATCTAATGCTATAAAAAATAAAGTTTTTGGTATATTTTTATATATTCATACGGATTATAATTGAGAATATAATTTCTAGCATTTTAGCAGATCAGATATTGTAAATTAGAGTTTGTTTGAGAATTTGTTAATAAAGTTATTATTATTAAAAAATATTATTATTATTATTATTATTATTATTATTATTATTATTATTCACAACTTAACGTTTCCGACTCGCATTATAGGTTTCAAATTTTTGCTGCTTTTAGTCCCATGATTTTAAATTCAGTTTATATATATATTGATTTTAAATTTAGTTTATGTATATCAGGAGGTGATGTTGATGGAGGTGATGTTGATGTTGTCTAATTTAGTTTTTTTAATCTTAGTCAGGACCATTCTACAAACCACAGCGATGTGATGAAAGCTTCCTAACAAAAGAATTATTATTATTGATAGGGTCGACTGATTCTGGCTCACGACGTGTATGTATCGTAGCTGCGTGGTCTGCTCTGATTGGTGCATTTCGATCCTGCTATTGTTCCCGTTTGCTGTGTTTTCCTCAGGGGTCCGCTGGCTCGCCGCGTTTATTGTTGTTAGTGGTGTTTCACATGTACTCACGGATAGTTGCAATAAAATAAAAATATGAAATTTAGTAAGCGACACTAAGTTAAAACAGAAAATGACATAGAACTATTGACAATAAACTATTAGATTATCACAATTTTTTTTTCAAAATATATGTATTACCGTTCCGGCTGCAATTAAGCGTGCCAGCTCGAGGTTCTTTAGAATTTGAATACGATTGACGTAAACGCACTAAAATCATCACTCTATTTGACAGTGTCAGGAAGGTTGAAAGGTCAATTTTTCTAAAAGATCGTAACTTTCGATTAATAGATTCTACGTAGGTTTAAACGTGGAGGCCATTGCTTAGTGTGACGTGTTTTAGAAGTAAGCTTAAGGAGATTTTAAAAATCTCGGTAAGATTTCCGCACAGGTCCCTACTTCATTATGCATGCTGAAGCTGTCTTGTCTGGTGTAATGTACGTGCAAATATTTCTTGTGTTCGAAGAACGAAATAGCATAGTTACAGAATGCATAATGAAGTAGGGACCTGTACGGAAATCTTACCAAAATCTATTCTTTCTTCAGCTAGGAACCGAATGCAACGTCTCGACTGAAAATAAGAATGCCAAACTTGTGCGTAATGATTACACAAATTAAAACCGTCACAAAGAACAGTATTCCATTACATGCAAATTAACATTATTACAAAATACTCGGTCAAACAAATACATGGAAAACTATTGAATAATTTACACTGACTGGTCCCCGCAGGACGGGTTCGTTTCTTATTGTCTAGTGTTTGACATTTTTAAAACAAGATCACTCGGAAAATGAATCGGTAAGATTTCCGCACAGGTCCCTACTTCATTATCCATTCTGTAACTATATTATTTCGTTCTTCGAACACAAGAAATATTTGCACGTGCATTACACCAAACAAGACAGCTTCAGCATGCATAATGAAGTAGGGACCTGTGCGGAAATCATTCCAATGAATCCTGCAGGTTTTGGTTGAAAGGTTTGCGTCACTCCTGGCAGGGGTGGCAAAGGGAATTTCGGTGGGTTGGGAGAGGAATTAAGAGAGTATGGTCAATAGAAGTTCTTTGGAGAGGGGAAGAATGAAATGGTGATCTCTAAGCTAATTCCTTTCAGATTCAGTCAGATACTAGTACCTAGTTCAAATAATGATTTAAGATTTCAATGTACTCGGAGTTCTGTCTTACCCATGTTATGAATAAATCGCTAAAACAGGAAGTCTTCTTGTTATTTCTTGAAGCTATTTGTGAATCAGGATGTAGCATTTGAAAAATTAAATAGTACCTGGAGTAAACCATTAATAGGTTTTTTTTTGCAAGGGGACTTTTTTCAAAATAATGTGAGCCATCGCACCGGTATTCGTGGAGTCATTGATTGGAACCCTGTCACAGCCAAGTGCAAATGCTATTACCACAGGGGCACATAAAATTTTCAGTTATACATTATCAAGCTTTTCGTGTTAACTTTTCTCTCCTATTTACAACCACAAACCAGAAAAAAAGATACCCCCTTTCGGACCTCACTCAGGGAACACTTTTACCCCTACCTACCCCTCCCCCCTAATAGACACTCAAATGTACCACCTGGGCTTATTTCCCAGAAAACATTTTAAAAAAGTTCCGGTTTTAACATGTTAAAACTTGTCGAATATACAACATAGAAACTGAAAAACATCAAATTTAAGAATAGAATGAATAATCAAGTTTTGGTGATGACATTGCGTTTTGGCTTTGTCAGTATGGGTTTTAGTCCAAAACTTCCCTACGCAACTGGGAGTAAACGGAAATAAGCGAAAATCCTAACTGATCGTACGTTATATTCTCCCATGGAATTAACTATGACGTAATAATCCCTGACATGCGCCAGCATGAGTTAGAAAACATTGAACCAATCAGATTCCGAGAAAGCCAGATAAAGAAAACGCACTTTGCCTTGAAGGCCATTGTCCTTTCAGCAACTCTGAACGTGTAAGTTTTGTGAAATTTTATTTCGAGAAAGGCTTGTACGCAGCGAAATTCATCATGCAGATCTTTGTAAAGACTCTCACTGGCAAGACGATAACACTTGAAGTCGAACCAAGCGACAGTATTGAGAATGTGAAAGCCAAAATTCAAGATAAAGAAGGCATTCCGCCCGACCAGCAGCGTCTTATCTTCGCCGGTAAACAACTCGAAGATGGCCGCACTTTGAGTGACTACAACATCCAGAAAGAGTCTACGCTCCATCTGGTTCTTCGTCTGAGAGGAGGAATGCAGATTTTCGTCAAAACTTTGACGGGAAAAACCATCACCCTGGAAGTTGAGCCGAGCGACTCCATTGAGAACGTGAAAGCGAAGATTCAAGACAAAGAAGGCATTCCGCCCGACCAACAAAGATTGATCTTCGCTGGGAAACAGCTCGAAGATGGCCGCACTCTGAGTGACTACAACATCCAGAAAGAGTCGACTCTTCATTTGGTTCTTCGTCTGAGAGGAGGAATGCAGATTTTCGTCAAAACTTTGACGGGAAAAACCATCACCCTGGAAGTTGAGCCGAGCGACTCCATTGAGAACGTGAAAGCAAAAATTCAAGACAAAGAAGGAATTCCTCCCGACCAACAGCGTCTTATCTTCGCTGGTAAACAACTCGAAGATGGCCGCACTCTCAGTGACTACAACATCCAGAAAGAGTCGACTCTTCATTTGGTTCTTCGTCTGAGAGGAGGAATGCAGATTTTTGTGAAGACCCTGACAGGAAAAACCATCACACTGGAGGTTGAGCCGAGCGACTCCATCGAGAACGTGAAAGCAAAGATTCAAGACAAAGAAGGCATTCCACCCGACCAACAAAGATTGATATTCGCTGGGAAACAGCTCGAAGATGGCCGCACCCTCAGTGACTACAACATCCAGAAAGAGTCGACTCTTCATTTGGTTCTTCGTCTGAGAGGCGGACAGTAAAGATTTTTCCCTGACTTCAGAACTTGCTACCTAGTGTTAATTGCCGCAACGAAAATATTTTCCTTGAAGTTGAAAACTGAACTGGTTTTTTTTCTTTTCTTTACGGTTATGGCATAATGATTCTTTTGTTGAAGCATAAAAGTGAATAAATGATGAACTATCAGAGTTCTCTCTTTTGGGTTGCTTTTAGTTTCTCATTCGTTCAACGCCTCATAATTTTTTGAACTCTTGAAATTTTTGCCTGTAGAGAGAAAGCAAAATATTTAGAGATTTCTTAAACCCATTATGTGTTATGGATTTATAATAGCAAAATATTAATCCCCAGCAGAAATTCATCATGTTGTTTTGCACCCAGTTACTTGGATCCATAGTCCTGCTAATTTGCTCTTCCTTGGTAAATGTTTCATCACCTATCCAAACCATCTAAAGGAATAATTCAGGATTAAATCCCCAGCAGTTCAAAAGGCAGCACAACTTGATTCCTGTAAATTTGCCTTTAAGTTTATACTTGAAAGAAAGAACTGGAAAACTGTTAGATTAATTTGTATGTGTACAGTAATTAATCAAAAAAATTGAGTGTAGTCTGGGAAAATTGAACAAGCACTCCAACATTCTTTACAGTTTGGGATTAATTGATGTGCCCTCGGCCAATTACTGTGTCAAAAGTTTAGAAGGTATATTATGTGTAAAACCAGTTTCTTTGAGAATGTTATGTGATTGATTAATATAACTACTTCCAGAAAGTAGTAAACTTCAAGCAAAATTTTTTTCCTGTAAAAAATTTTAAATTAATAGCCGAGAACATCTAGAGTAAAAGAGAATTTCAAGTTGTGACCAGGTCAAACATCAAATTTTCCTTTCATTTCAAAGGGGAATACAAGGTAGTTGAAGGAGCTAGAGTTTGATATTTTATCAGAAGACACGTCATTGTCATGAATGCTTGATGTACTCTCTCCTGTGATTTCTTGAATTTAGCATCCAGTGGTGCAACCATGAACTATGCATTTGGAGGACTAACAGTGGCAGACTGCAGATTTTACATGTGGTCTCAAATTTGTGCATACATCGCACAATTGTGTGTTGCATTATGGTGGAGAATTTGCCACTGGTGAATTGCAGTACTGTTATAAACAAAACTGAAATTTGACTTGAAGTATTTGCACAATGTTAAGCAATAATTTGCAGTCTAGCTTGGAAATACGAATACCCAGTGGTGCAAAATGGGATTCTGTTGCATGCTGTTCCCAACAGATTTTTCCTATAGCTATTGCCATTATTGGAGCAAAATTTTGGAAACAACTATTTCAAGGATTAATTCTTTTGCCTGCTGATGGAACCATGCAGATGTGCAACAATTTTGACCTTTTTATTCCTAAGATCTGCATAGTATTTCTCTTTACATACAGGCAGTGAGTGCCACACATTTAATAATTTTAGTTGGAGAATCTTGCATCAATCACATGCTGATTTCTCATGAGTTTGGTTAATGATTAGGCAAATAATTTATCATTTTGCTAACTTCGGCACTGAGGATCTGAGGTAAATACAGCTGCTTGCAGTATAGGTTAAACCCTTGCCACATCTAAGAACAGCTGGGTTGGGGATGGATAATGGTAACAACTGACATATACAGAGACAAAAGGGACAAATTAAAAGTTTCCAACACTTTTTATGTAATTAAATATACAAAACCAATTTTTTAAAAACTACCGGTAGGTCAATTCACTAGACAGACTTGGGTCTTGCCATGGAAACATTACAATACAAAATTACTTTCTGACAACATTCTAACAAAAACATTCCTGAGAGGGCATTACATGCAAATGCATCTGCAAAAATAGACATTGGTTATTGATTTACTGTAAATGGTTACGAAACGATGCTCCAACAATGTGTTTTCCTTCCTGTTTATATCGTCTTGGTAAGCTGGTATTTGCTAATGAGTGAAGGCCAGTTGGGGATGTAACCTTGAATATAAAGGCCAGGGTAGCCCCATTCAGGGGTGATGGAGACGTAAAGGGCGATGTCCACATACTTAAATACACACACAAAAATAAATATAGTATACCGGTACCATAATCATACAATAAAATTGTAACTTTAAACAAGACAATTAAACAGAAACTGCAGGATCTAAGTGAAAACTGTGGAAGTGCAACAAGGCATACATGCATATTAATTTCCACAGCTAACTGCAATCTAAAAAAAACAACAAACTACTTAGGCTTGCAAAACTGTAATACATATAATAGCTATACTTTAACATAAGAATTACAGGGAGACTGCAGCAAAAAAAAGAAAAAAAAAATGCAAAATCTGCATTATTACATCTACCCTTACATCCCCTCAGGCATTTATATTATACCAGCATAAAAAACAGATGTACAGAGGGCATTTTTCATTATTTTGCCAGACTTAGACAATGAACTAGATCTTAGAGCACAGCTATGGTATAATATTGTGGTCATTACAATCCCTACAGACATTTTGGTATGTTCCTTTGCTGTATCAGAATTTGTGAGCTACATCAGAATTTGTGATTCAAGATCACTTAATTACAGGTAGATCATGGCAAATGCAAGGAACAAATAAATCATTGTCCAGGAAAGGTTTCATTTGTACCTTTGGTACAAGTGATTTCATCTCCTAAATCCTGATCAAGATGACACCAAAGAAATTCACCCTATATATACAATTTTTACCCTATATTATTTTTAGATAATTTTTTGTTACATTATTATTAACAAGAGCCAACGATTAAACAAACTAACAACACAAGTTGTTGCAAATTGCAAAAAAGCTAGCATTGAGGCAATTCTCAGTGAAACATATTACGTACACTATCGGACTGCATTGCATGTACAAAAATGTGCTCCAAATTGACATAATGTAACTCTCTGATCAGTTATTCTCATAATGAGTAACAGTTTTTTCCAACCAATTCCAGTGCTTCAGTTGAAGTTTATTGAACGTGAATCCGTTTTAGAAATTCTCCTTGTTGTAATCAAACTTCACCCCCTTGTTTTTATCACTGTATTGATTGGCATTTTTGTGCAAGATGTGGGAGAGAACACTGGGTCCACAGAAGAATACTCCAATAGTTGTCCTAAGAATAAAAAGATGCAAGACACTCTTTAACGTTTATTATAATTGGACAATTATCTAAGCTAACTATACCAAGTGATAACATGTTCCTAATTAACAATTGAACCTGTAGCCCTTGAGGGTGAAGGGTCTAATTGTTTTAGTATTACCCAACCAGTAGGAGAGAATAGGCGATATTGAATAAAGTTAGCAAATGCCAGTTTGGGAATAAAATGAAAGAAAGCATCACAAATTTCACTACTCAAGGACAATTACTAATAGTCCTCTAGTAGCGTAGCGAAACAGATTGTGGCATTTGCATTAATCCACTAGTTGTGTGGTATTAATACATGATAGCGAAAAATTTAAAGACAAATGTCGCAAAAAATGCCAATACCAAACTACGCTGCTGTCCTAACCCTTGCACTTCCAAAGTCTAAACATTCTCCTTAGCATAATTCATACACTTTCTTTTAGCTGATTTTGGAGAACATGGAGTTAGAACATTCGCTTCAATATCCTATAGCTAGGAATTGTTAAGTATCGATACAGCAAGGAGAAGTTAAATATGGATCACGTTTTGAAGTGGAAGGGAAGAAACATTCATCCAAAATTACCTTGACCTGTTCTTAAAGAGCTTAAGAGATATGTATTTTGCTTTATTAAGTAACAATTAAGAACATACCCATGTGCAAATATTGTCTAATTAAAAGTATATTTTAATTCTGTGAAAAATTTGAGACTAACATAATCTTTACTCACCCTGGGTGTTTGTCAGCAATATTCTTGTAAATCTTGTTCCATTCAGGTCTGCCATACAGTGTCTTTGTGCCAAGATGTGTGATAGGGTCTTCTTCTTCCCCCTGGTGCATGGTGCTTTGAATGGCCTACAACACAGTAATAATATTCTAACTTCAACTTTAAGTATATAGCCATGTATATTCAACGACAATAACAACAAAAACATTTATTTATACCAAAAAAAAGAAAGAAAGATAAAAGCAATACATTAATTTAATTTACATTATAAATAAGGTATTACTGTAGCTGCCTAGAACAACCATTCGGGTAAGAAAATTTATAGGCAGCTATCTATGAAATACAATTAATAAAATTGTGGTTAAGAGTATTAAATATACAGCAAAAGTAACCTAAGAATAGTGATATAGATAAATATATACAACAAAGTTATAAACTAATATTACACTACTGCTGACTGCTCTGTTCAACATTATAGTACGAACGAGAGCCAAATATTTTCCTGTCCGGCCCGAGCTAACTAAGTCAATAAGCAGTTTACCATATGACCACTGACTAAGTTTTGAAAATTTCAAAAATTTGGTTATATTCCAAATAGGAACCGATAGCTTGGGACGTGCAGGAAAAATCACAAAACAAGATCCTACAATAAAAACTTTCCATTTATTTCTTTGAGTCAGAACAAGAAATTTGCAATTCATCAAAGAACGTGACTTATGTTCTTATTTACTATTGTGTTACAGATTTTTCAATTTCCAAAAAATTGCAGAATTAAAGTCCTGTGAAAAAAAGTTCTTGAGATAATAATATATAATTAGTCATGCATAAATTTCGATGTACTGATTGGCTGAGAGCATGTCAATTAATCCCAAACAGTGCAAAAAGTTAAAATTGAGTGCAGCAAGATGAAACTGAGAGCAGAAACTAATTAAATTTTTGCTTGTATAAGTTAAATTTATAATAATAACAAGGAACCAAATCATTTCAAGTGCAATTTTCTAGAAAATTATAAGAACCCATACTAACCAGTTTTGTATCCCAGCCTGTTAAGTAGATGTTGTAATCCACAAAATCAGGGTTGCTCATTTCAGCCATCTAGAAAAAATTTTCAGTATTAATCATTTAGTATTGAACATTGCCGTTAAGTACATTTATTTAACTACACATTACTAGACAAATTTATCAACTGACATAATCTACTTTTCATTCACCAATAATCATTTTGACAACATGTATGCAAATTTTGACTAGTAAACAATTTAAAACTACCATAAGTTATTACCAGTAAATAATATATATGCACAAACAGGATATTCATGGTTACCTGAATTTCTAAGTGTTTAAGTAGATCTGCAAACCATTCAAATGCATTTGTGTCACGACAAATCCAGAAGAAATAGACTTTCTTAATTTTGAGATTAACATCTCCTTGGTTGTGACGATACCTAAAACATGATAAAAATATGCACTTACAATGCTTTTACCAGGTATTTTACTGGACAGATACATGTTATGCTAGACCACAGGCAGTCTGTGTTTTTTGATTCAATTCCTCTGTGTGTTTTGCACATCTTGCAGTGAATCCACTAGACTGCTGTCCCTACCATGAGATTGTGGGTTGCTCTCTGCACCCAAAGAATCAGAGGAGAACAGAGTCTGCTTAAGGTCTTTGTTAATAATTTTACATAGTTTGAGAAAATATTGATAACTCCTTGAGAATCACTGAAATTATCAAAGGAGAGAATAGTCTTACACAGTCAGAAACTTGTGAAGGGAATTTAAAACTTGTGTGGTTATAACAAATTAGCTTAGGTCCTCCTGAGGAAAAGATTCCTGGAGAAGTGGTGTGCTTGGTTACATTAAAAAATCTATTAAATTCAATACATTGACAGCAAATTATTATTATTATTATTATTTTTCATGGGTGCACAGCATTACACTTAGTAAGATAAGGCATCCTGCAAAATTCATGTGCTCATGGTACACATCACACTTGTATGTGGTTTATGAGTACATATGAGCAAGTGTATCATTTCAGATGCATTTATATATAAAAAGAGTGCAAAACATATACTTCTTCCTCCTTACAAAGCACACCATATGAAGTTTTGGGTTCACATATCTCTGAACAGTACTGTAGGGTACTTACCAAATAGATTTTAAAATTGATGCAAATGGAGTAACTCCAATGCCCGCCCCAATACACATGACAACATTGTACTTGAAAACATCCTGGAAAGTAAGAGTAATAAAGTTATATAATCAAGTTAACCCTTTAAGCCCCGAGGGGTCTCCCTGGGACAAGTAAAATCGTCTGGCGTTAGCCAGAGTCAAATCTGTAAAGACACTATTGGGGCTTAAAGGGTCAAAGAGATAGTTTTTAACCCTTTAAGCCCCGAGGGGTCTCCCTGGGATGAGTAAAATCGTCTGGCATTAGCCAGAGTCAAATCTGTAAAGACACTATCGGGCCTTAAAGGGTTAACACAAAGTACATAGTTATACACTTCACAAGTAACCCTAATTATAAAGCTGTGAAAGGTTATTCAGTGAACATGTGCTCTTTTCAGACATAATTTAAATAACTACAACTGCAGCACTTCATCTTAGGAGTGAAAGAGTTTATATATTATATAAAATTCAAAGTACTAATCATTTTATGTGCATAAATTTCTGTATCTGCATATTGAAAGATGTTCTGAACTTCTCTCATTTAATAATTATGTACTAGTTTAATAAGCAAGGCTTTTGACTCAATAGTTTATACTTTGGAATATATATCCCATGTGTCACTAATGTATTTTTTTGGTATACACACCAGCCTCAAGGCAAGTGTTTATACCAAAAAAAAATAAAAGTGAATCCTGGGATATTCCACGATACAAGAATGGGTTGCATAACTATTTAATACCATGCCATAGAAAATACAAACAACAGTTGAAAGAAATTCCCGAGAATCAAAGTTCACGATGGGAAGGTTGGGTGTGATACTATTGAACTGCACTGATCAATGGGAAGGTTCAGTGGGATATATACTGACGAAAATACAACAGCTTTCCCGCATTCTGATTGGCTGTATTTTACTATGGCATGGTAGTAAATGTAAGTATACAGGGGTTTCATTTAAGTTTGCAGCAGGAGGACACATGGATCTGACACCCAGGCATACATTACTCAGAGTTACACTTGAAGTATACTTGTGTTAAATTTGTTTGTTCACTTGGTTGAGATGTTGAAAGCATCTGGAAAAAAGTTGTCTTCTCAGCTAGTCAATTTGCCCGGCACCTGGACGTCATTACGAAACCACAGTGACTGCATATGTTGGAAATGCAGCAGCTGTACATTAATTGTCATTTATTCTCCCAAAACAAAATGTATGTTTACCGTGCTTGATGTACCAAATGGGCCATCAACAGCAAGCCTATGGATGAAAACAAAGAAATTCATCAACACTCTTCTCGGCATCTTCTTTTCCACTTGTGCTTGTGTTCCTAAGTTCTTGGTCTTGTGTCACAACGTTTCGGCAATCCTGCCCTCCTCAGGTGACTGTCACCTGAGGAAGGCAGGATTGCCGAAACTAAGAACTGAGGAACACAAGCACAAGTGGAAAAGAAGATGCTGAGAAGAATGTTGATGCAGAATACCACGTGCGCCCAACTCAAGAGTGTATCAAAAAAAAAAAAAGAAATCCATGCCCAAACATTCACCAACCACTTGTAGCACACAAGCTGAACTATACATATGGATGTGAATATTTGAAAACATCACACACAGTAATATGTGAACTGGGGAAGTAATTAAGATTTAGTATAAAGTGAAATATCTTTGCAGTTATTTATGCAACGTAAGACGTTGTGATGGTATACCTGAAAAAAAATTCAGGCTTGAACCAGATTCAAGCTCACGACCTTGCGATACTGGTGCCTTAATTACGCTCAAACCAACACACTGACCAGTACACAAGAAACTGGATAAATCAAACGAGTTGATTAAGTAAGTTATACCACCATAAGGTAAATGGGAGGTGCTGACGTTTCGAGCGTTAGCCCTTTGTCATGTATCACACTATTAAAACTCAGAGCTAGTCATTTGTGAGTTAAAACTCACAGAGTTGATAACCATCACAGAGTTAACAGTAACTATGAATTTTAGAATGTACTGTACATTGAATTTACAATCAAATATATGTATGCGTGGCACATTACATTTACCATAATTTGTTACCTTGGACACTGACTGATAGCTTTCATCTCTCTGTCATCTGCCCCAAATTCTTTTGCCAATGTGCCTATAAATTAAGATAGTAACCATGATATTACATAAGGCTAAAATAATTATATGTAATATTATTTAAAGTGCCTATGAAGTAAAAAATTTTTTTGCATAGTTTTGTAGCATATTGTACCCTTATTCCAAAATGCCAAAAGAAATTTTGTGAAAAGGAAAGAAAATTAGTTTTTTGCAGCTCAAAGTACGAAAATTAGACCAAATGGAGGTTCCGGAGACTGGGAACGAATTTAGCAGTGATGACGTAGACGGTGGTTCCAGTGTTCTGTTTACATAAACTTTCCTGTTGCGAAGAGTGGATTTCTTTCAGTTCGAGGACTACAGCTTGTTCTTACTGGGCTAAAAATCAACTATGTCTGACAGTAGCGATGAAATGTCTTTCTCGGCCCCCATTTCAAGCGGTGAACAATCCTCTAGCAGCGATTCGTCGCAGGAAATGGAGATAGTTGGACATGTCCAACCTTATGCGGATGAGCCGCTCGCTCACTCGAGCGACGAAAATGACAACGCTATTAAAAGAAGGCCACGATGGTCTTTCTGCGGCAACACTTAGGGTACGATATGAAGGAGAGATGGTGTTGAATGAATGGTTAGTCTTTTCTGTGGTTGACTTTTCTGTATACCTTGTTTTCGACTGATTTCATACTCACTGGGAGCACGTGGTGTTTCACTCATAAATGAGCACCAAAAACTGAAGAGTTATCCATTCAAATGAGCTAGTTTGTATCACTAACAGGGCATATTTGCTAGGACATTAATCTCTATATCACAGCTCGAAAACCATGTCTCTAAATAGATCACACCAGGGAAAATTTACAATAAAAATATGAAAACTGGAATTAACTCCTTGTCATTCCTACAACCATTTTGATTCAAAGTATTTTGGATCCAGAGTGTATTTTATCTTCGGGTTTCCGGTGTAAAATTTTTTTAAATAAGTCTCCATATTATTTTACTAGGTTAGTGAGAGCAGTGACTTACAGATGGCTAGTAAGATGGATATGTGGCTACCTTGGCTGGGATAATTCAAGACCTCTTCCAGCATGTGTTTATAAATGACATAAGGAATAAATACCAGGCTGCCCAAGTACAGGAGTATCAGTCTGCAGAACGACGTAATTAGCTCAAAGAGGGAATTAGGCATTGAGACCAGTCTGTTGTTGATATTTCAACTTAGGCTGGGTTCACACTTGGTGTCCAAGCATTGTCTGAGAGTATGATTCTTGATGGACACCAATGTAAACGCCTTTTTTCAAGTACCCACACCAGAATTCGGGCATGGGTACGAGTTCAAGGTCTTGACCTTGCATTCAGGTAATTGAGTGCTTTGGTTTTCTGGTTCTGAACACAACATTATTTTTCTGCCAGTGCTCAGGTACCACTGTGCTCAGGCACTAAGTGTGATCACCACCTTATATAAAATTACTGTACAATACATTTTCTTGATGAAGTGTACAGCAAATAGCTTTTCAAATTTCTCGTATGGACAATTGAGATTTTTTTATATTATTGCCATGTTTCAGTTTGATATCAGGTAATTGAGCACAATTTTGGAAGAAAACACCCAACCATAAACTTAATTGAACAGTTCCTGATTGAAGTTGTCAAAGTGGCTTTATAGAAACTGAAGTGGATTAAACAGCTTATTTTCCCTATCAAATTTCCAGTTATCTGTTTAGTTATTACTTTTTCATAAAAATAATGATCATATATGATTCAACCTTTGGGGTAATTGAATACTAAGAGAGTTTGAGAAGTCTGGGTGTTATTGTTAAATATAAGGTAGAAAACAGACATTCATACCTGTATACATGAAAATTCAAACCATTTTTTTAATACACTTATTTTTGAACGAAAAAAAGTTACAAAGCCTAGTGAAAAGTCTAGTGTGAACCATTTCTCTTCTACCTTGCATTGTAAGTCTATTTGCATACTAGGTAGGTTTTAACTTCTTATAACATGTTTAAAATTAAGGACAAAATGAAACACCATAAACTAAGTTAATAAACACTCAGCTGCTTACATGTGCATTTGCTTCACGTAGTGGCCTTTTTTTCTTTTAATTCAGAGAGTGCTCAACGTAACTTGTAACAAAGACTGTATGTGTGAAATTTCAAACATACAGCCAAGTCTTGAAAATATATTGTACTAGCCCCAACTGCCTCATAATATCTTTCTATTAAAAATATTTCATATCTTTTGCGATGAGAAAATTAACATTGATTGTAGTTTGTTTGCGACTAAACATGGATGTAAGCGTGTTTGAAACACGCAGGTGGTGACATAGCATGGAATGTTTATAAACGTAATCCTCACTTACTTTCGCCGCTTTCGTTCAATTATATGGGATGTATTCGGGACATCAGAATTTTTGGATGAAACCGAACCTTTGATTAGCAGTTTCCTCATCTCCACGGCTTCTCCAGATCCATCACCATGGAAAACTGGCTTTCGCTCTAAGCAGCTATTGTCGAAATGCGCCATACACAAACATGACGACTTCTTAGGTTCGCGATTTTTTCGGTGTATGCGGACGAATCGGGTCCATTTTTTCCGCAAACTTTCGTCTTTGGGGAAGTAATGCATCGATATCCCCGGTGTTCCAGTTCTATTGGAACAGTTCACTTTATTGGGGCCACCGGCCGCACAATAATTCATTCCTCCCCTCTTTGCTCTCTTGTCCGCCACAGCGCTATCGTCTTCTGCACCACCAACTACGTCACTTCCTGTGTAATCTGAGCATTTTGGCCAAGCGAAAAACGGAACCGCTTCGGCTTGCGAAATCCAAACTTTGAGGTCCAAAATATCGAAACAAATGCGCTTCTGATCGCTTCTGATTCTGATTTGAGGGGTGGTACATGCGAGTGCCATATGGCACGGTCGGACGGGAAAGGGTTAAATCCACAAATTCGTTTTAATTAAGACATAAACAAGCAAATTGGGCAAAAAAATTTTTTACTTCATAGGCACTTTAATCAAAATTTATTAACAACCAGAAGCTTATACATAGATGCCTTCATTTGGCACGTATCACATGGACTGGTACCCAGTAACTCTATCTAGCTTGTAACCGATGCTCAGTGTAACAGGCTTTTATCCCGCATTTGAGTCACATTTGAACTCCTTTTACTGTTTTCCACACGCACCTGTTCGCCTGCTTAAAACCTATTCCATAATACTTTCCGCAGGGAGTTACAGGCAGCCCAGCGGATGCTACACTCAGCTGTATGTAAACTACTACTGAATTAAACACATAAAACAAAAGGAGGTGCTGCAAGTGATTACAATCCAAAAATAGGGACATCAAAATATTGTCCAGCAAAGAACTACACATGTTTAATATGCAAATGGTGGAAGACAGAAAAAAAACTCTGAGCTACAGTTCAGGCCTGAGTTTTTTTTTCAGGCTTTAAAATTCACAGCTGCTTAAGTTGTGTACATAACTGCGATGATCATTTAATGTTATTACATATCAATCCGCAGTTCAAATAATTATTTGGTCTTTCATATATTCAATTGCATCATGGATGATAGTGTTATGAACTTAAACTCCTCTAAAGTTTTTATTACTAATTCTACCGTATGATTATTGACTGCAACTAACGAAAACGATGTAACCGAAGCGAGAGAGAAAAACAGACTAATACGGGAAAAACAATATTATGCTATCTTTTATTCACGCCAAGCACAAATGCAAAACGTCTGAGGCACATTAAATTAGAGATCTAACATCTCTGTGTTTCATGGTGGAATGTTTCTCATAGTTATTTTCTCTTGTGAACGCAAAGAAAAACCAAAAAATACTGACGTACCTGTCCAGTCTCCAAGTGATCTGATATGGACACTGAAGTAGCTTTCCTCTGGGGCCTGAAGGAGACAAGATACATAGGTGTCTCAGATCAGACATGGGGTTTCTACAAAAGGGCATGTAGATGGATCAAGGTCAGGCAAACAATTGAAAAACAAACTTGAAATATTGAATTACTTAAAGTGAATCAAAGGAAAGCCCTTACCACTGCATGACTGTACCAGTGACTTAATTAAGTTTACATAATCTACCCTCTCTAATTGTCTCTTGTTTTTTTGAAAAGCTTACATTAATATGCACTATAGTAAACATGCATAATTATGCACCATTTGTGAGATATGTGTGGTATGGAATATACTATGATTATATATATTATAGTTATCTATTTATAGGATTAAATTGTGCATCAGCTAGTGTAAATTTGAATACTCAATACTTACTGAAGTCAAAGTAAATGGATGCCACTCAAGATGGGAGATCTTGGGACACTTAAGAAAGATATACTGAAATAAAACATCATCAGAAATTAGCTACCATTAATTTAAAGGACTGATTACTACTTATCAGGGGAAGAGGTAAAGGTGGTGCCATACTTAAATTAATGACAAAGAAGTTCAGATAACCCCTAAAGGGTCTATATAAAAAAACTCCAACCCTCCACTTCCTCCATCAAAAAGAAATGTAACCCTCGCCAAGGGCAAACAGAAAACAGTTGTTAATAACATCTATAACTCCTTCTTTTGCAGCCAATAATATAGGTATCAGGCTTTCCATGTCCTGCGTGATCTGCCAGATTTGGTAATACACAGGATGTAGGTTTGACTCCAATTGGGAGAACTCAGATTTTCTTTCTCCAAGTTTACCAGTGACAGTGCTGAAAAATACATCTTTCACAAATTCTATGAGGACTGTTTTAAGTACCTGTCCTGCTTCACATCTGAAACCCTCTTTCTTCATCTGAATCTCTAGAACTCTGGATGGATGCTTAATCACCTAACACAAATCAAACAGAAAATCTATCATTACGCTTGGCTCCCTGAGTAAGGTCTGATAATCACTTAATCTCGCAATATGATTGGCCACATATACACACATATGGTTAATGTACATATCAACTAGTGTAGCCAGGGCTACGAAAGTGCTGCAGAAATTTATGACCGCAATTGTTGTAGGAAATTCAATGCTACCACTGCTTATTGCCTCAGAAGAATGGCTCGCTTTCTCTATAGCATGAACAAAGTTGTGCAATCGGAAATAAATTGTATTAATTTAAAGTGTTGAATCTCATACTTAAAAAGTGAAGATAATACCAACAAACATTAAATCTCGAAGTGCTGGAGTTGAACACTATGCTGCACCATACTACAAGAGTTAATTGATCTCTGACATGGCATGGCACAACACAGGGCTGTGTTGTCTTTGTTTCAAATCGAGGCTTTACCAATGCACAGTGCATTCTGGTCCGCTGAAAGCGAGCCTGTTCCACAGCACAGAGCATTGTGGTCTGCTGAAAGCGAGGCTAAAAATTATGGCAAAATCTCACATTTGCGTATCTTTCTTTTAAATTTTGATTACTTATACAAAAGGGGAATTCCTCCCTAGTTGAACAAGGGCACATAACAATTACTTGTTTATCACATGAAGGACAAAATTATTGAGGGAAGCCCATAAAATGCCACAAAAAATAACAATTGATTCAACTGACCAATCAATTTAAAATGAACATTTTATCCTTAAAATTAGAGCAAACATGGTTCCAAATTGTTGCTGCCTACAGAAATTCAACAAAAAAGTTTTGTTACTAAGTAAACTGTTACACCAATCATGATCAAGTAATCATGTCCTCTTGATTATCAAGAGTCCCATCGATACTAAGAAACAATGGCCTTTGTCTCACGCTCTCAGCCAATCAGCATTCAGTAATTTTACCCCATTTGTGATAATCAACATTGATACTATATACAGGGTTTTCAGTAAGAATTGTAGCAGCAGGAGAATTGTGTATAAAAGTAACAGGAAAATATTCTGAAAGCACTCCATGTCTGAATTTAAAACTAGCTCAGGCCATCAAAATTCTTTAGAGTAGCCGGAGAATTCTTGGTAGTAACCAGAGAATTCTCCAATCTCTGATGCCTGATGAACACCCTGTATATATATTAGAGAGAAAGTAATAATCAACTACTGTAGCAATCATACACATATAAAAAAAACCATTATTAAAAAACTTTCTAAGGAATAACCAATGCAATCAAGATTTTCTATCTTTCAAACTATATATATCTAGCATATATATATATCTATATATATATAGCAAAACTTTGGTCGCTAACAACCTGAAAAATTGAGTAAACTTGCCTTAAGAATTGTGACTTTCTGAAAAGACCTCCAAAATCTTAGAAATCGTTCAAAAAGGTACAGGATGATTGGACCAATCACAAACTTCCATGTCTATACATAAGAGTAAGGAACACATCTGTCAATTATTATTAGTGTGTGCCAGGGCTAAAAATTAACTCCAGTGCTTGGTGCTAGCCAGTCGGCCCAGTTCCCTTGAATTCTTAGTGGCCCATCCCAAAATGAAGTAGCAATCACAAAATCAAAATGGCGTCTGTATGCTGTGAATGTGGATCGCTCGTGAAATCACTGAGTGTTAAAACAGCTCAGAATTTCCTCCTCAGAACTAAAAATTCACTAAAATGGATGATCTTAGAGTCCAGGCCAAGAAATGAAGAGAAAGGTAGTCCAATTAAACTACCTATTGAGTTTTATTTTTAAATTTGTACTTCGCATAATTTAGATAACAACTTTTCGAAATTCTGTAGCACAGTTGCATATCGGGTGTTCAAACCCCTAATTCCTTTTGGTAGCCCTGGTCAGTTTTAAATCGCCACTGGTGACCGTGCGACCACCAATTTTTAGCCCTGATGATCATGTGCTGAATTTTGTCACCTGCACTCTCCCTGAACCTGGCCTCTGTCTCATACATGATCTAGGATGATCAAATTGCCTTAAGGACGAGCAAGAGTTTGATATGTCAGTGGTCAGGGGTTTGCTAAAAATTACAATTCAATGGTTATTTAAGTATGTGACAAAGTGCAGACACTGTAATTCAAAAGCACTCAGTTGAATAATATATAACATTAATAATAATAATAATAATAATAATAATGAACTTTATTTCAATGTCAACTGTATCTAGCACTAATGTATTAATTGGGGACACTGTAAAGCACAAATGAAATCAAATCAAATCATTTTTAACTGCTTCAAGTATATTGAATATTTTATCCATTATTTAAATAATTATTAATAAATAATTATTTTAACATTATAAATAATTAGCAAATAATTCTTTATATCACAATAATTTACTATTAGGCAGAAAAAGACGTCTACTACTCATATTAAAACTCACCATTGCTCCAGGAGCTGTGAACTGAGGCTGTTTGGAACACTCACTCTGTTTATCGTGCCACGCTGACACATTGTACCGGCATGTTTCAGGGTTATGTATGTCCATATTGGTTTGATACCTCAACAAATCACTAAAAACAAAAATTAAACATTCATATACAGTATACTACATGTTATATGTCATCACTATTGTAGAAAACACAACCGCAGATCGTGTTGTGTGCAGGATTATCTGTTCCATGAATTTTGTGCAGAAGCACTATGTGTAACTGATAAAGCTAAAATTTCAAGATACTGTACTTAATTTATACAGCAAACAGAATATAATCATGATTTAGTATAAATACTCAGGTGATTATACAAAACCGCGCGATCTGATTGGTTCGCTATCTCGGATTATCAGCCATTATTATTCATTCAAAATATTTCCCCGATTCTGATTGGCTAAAAGCACACGTTTAATTCACCATAACCAGTTACTGATGACCAAATTTGGAAGAATTTTGACTTTAACGAGGAAATCACGTCAAAAATGCAGCGTTTTTGCAGGTTAACGCACCGTTAACCGAGAAGACCTGGGGACAAGCTTGTGTTATTTTGTTATATTGCTGGTGGGTGTGAAATTTGTGAAAATAAAGCTCATTTTCTCCTTTAAGCGTTTGAAAATATTTTGATAAATAATAAAGCAATTAATGAATTCGGCTTTCGTAGGATATGAAGAATTAAGCGGATCTCGGAAGGGTGGCACCTTCCTCGATCCGCTTAATTCTTCATATCCTACTCAGCCTCATTCATTAATTGCTAAATAATCACCTCGATGAACAAAATGGCTGCCAGTCGTTCATGCGCTTTTGATGAAATAGAATTTTTTCGTGTTGTACAATGCTTTGTCTTTTCTTTTTTTGAAATAACCAGTGCATTTATACTAAAACAATTATTCGCCTCAGTGATCATCGGTGAATATTTATCGAAACAAAGTTTTTTCCGCTTGGATTTATGGCCCGCGCGCTTTGCGCTTGGGCCATAAATCTGAGCACAAAAATCTTGGTCCGTAACATACAGTATGGACCTCAAACTTGGTTAGTAAGAGGTATTTCTAACGCATGTTGAAGACTGAATATTTCATTCAATTTATTCAGGAGCTTACCCAATCCCATGTACAAGGAGACCAAGATAGAAGATCACAAACAGGTGATGAGTGAACCAAAATGTTTCAAAGTACGAACGCCTGAAGAAAGCAATTGAAAATCAAAGCAGTCACAATGAATTCACAAAAATTAATACTCTATATTAATTTCACAGCTGCTTAAGTTGTGTACAGAACTGCAATGATCAATTAATGTCATTGCATATTACTCCGCAGTTCGAATATATGGTCTTTCATGTATTCATTTGCATCATTCTTCTCCATCTAAGGGTATATTACGATTACTCACAACATGACCAGCTCCCAGTTGGCTTGACAGCTCAGTTGGTAGAGCACAGCTGCTCCGGTATCGCAGAGGTCATGGGTTTGAATCCCGTTCAGCCCTGAGTTTTTTTCAGGCTTTAATTTCACAGCTGCTTAAGTTGCGTACATAACTGCGATGATCAATTAACGTCATTACTATATATTAAGAAATTATCATTTGTATATTCTGCATTCCCACCTGACCCTTGACACGTGGCAGATGGCCATATGCATGGCATACTGTTGTAAAATGACTAGTGAAATTCACTACTGACACTACCTTGGAGAGTTCAAAAATTATACATTATCTCATAGCTAAAGCCCTCTCCCACATCACTGACATTGTAGCAAGGCAATTTAGCCATACTAAAACCTTTAACATATAAACTTCAAACAGAAGAATTACTAAGACCTTGAGTCTGTGTTTATGCTCTGCATCATATATGCCAATGATATCACACACAAAGGTCTTGATAATTTACAATATCATGCTACACCTGCAGTATTCTAGATAATAATTATAATAATAATTAGAGGTGTATTACAATAACATAAAAGTACAGTAATGTTTCTCTATTTTACACTGCACCTTATAAGTTCAGTAGCTGAAGAGACCATTAGAATCAGACACAAGGTTATCACAACACCAGATACACCTGCCACTGTGTGACAAATAATGGAAAAAAATCAACATTATGGCAATAATCATTATATTAATACATGTAGATACCTATTTAATATACTAATCTCATTTTTCTTGGTCTGCAGTGTAAGTTACAGGCTGAGATTTTCCCCTCTTGATTTATGGCACAAGTGTGAAGTGCACAGGCCATAGATCGATGGAAAAGACAAGGATCTGAAACTTACAGTTACGACCAAGAAAAGCCAGATTAGTAATTAAGGTATTTGGGATCAAATTATGTCAGTATCTGGGCACCTGTGCACCTTCCCCTCCCCTAACCCAACCAGTTATAATAGGTTAAAAAGTTATAATTAATGTTGGGTTAGGGGAGGGGTAGGTGCGCAATTGCCCAGATGCAGTGGAACCACGATATAACAATATGCCAAGGGAGCAGTGAAATTATATTGCAGTATCGTTATATCATAACTCTCGATATAATGATATGGTTGTAAAAATAACCAAAAATATTGTTATACTGGGATAAAATTAACATGTACTTTTTTACTACATATTGTTGCATTAAAATTGTAATGAGTATCAAATGACTCACAAGCAACAGTTTGCAAAGCACTTAACATTATCAAGGTTACATAACAAAGTTTGTGGCATGAATCGTAAAAGGGAAACAAAACAAAACTTATTAATTAAAAAAGTACATCGTAATTGTCTTTACTTTTCGCTGTTTGTATTAAATTCAATGTTTTGTTTTTAAAAATTGTAACTGTGTACTGATACTGTAATATTGTTACATTGGGGAAGATTTTACACTCAGTGCGCTTAAAACTCATCGTTATATAGGGAATATTGTTATATCGAAGATCGTCATATCAGGGTTCAGTCCCATACATTTTACTGTAGCTTTTGCCGGTACATAGCATATTTATTGATCATTGTACTGGGAATATTGTTGTATCAAGGATTGTTTATATATTGGGGTTCCACTGTACTTACATTCATGTGGTATTTGTTATATTTCTTTTAACCACATGAAAAAGTTTCAAATTTAGTGGGCTGTGCTGGAGAATGCATTAATGTGCTAAATTGACCAATTAGCTCCACTGTGCACACACTGACTGAGCGATACAATTACAATAATGATCTAAGTTTTATATTTTATATTGAATTTAAGCAGAATCCTGAGTATATAGGATTCTGCTTTTTAGATCTGAAAGCTTTAGAGCCATAAAGTAAAAGTCAATCAGAAATGACCAATATAAAACTTAGATCATTATTGGTCTGACTCATACAAATAAACATAATTGGCAAAATACTGACAATATCAATCAAATCCAATGGCTAACCATAAGTGTCTTGTTCAACAAGCTTCTCTTCAAGGAAGGGAAATCCCTTTTACGTACTAGCATTATTAAGTGGCATCTTTTTTATTCAGTTTTGTAGGAATTAGCTTTGTTTCCAACTTTTAAAGTTTAAACAGCCAATTTTTTCAGAAATTATGGATGAATCAATCCCAGCAAACAGATGCTAGTGCTTTATAGTGGATAGCCAAACTGTGTGAAAAAGGAAGTAAATGGCCATGCAAGAATGGCTTGTAAAATCTATTTCAAAACAAGTAACTATTCAACATTTTTTGGGGGAGAGGCCACAATTAACTGCAGTTTATAGTTATATTAACTTTTCAATGTACATACTGTATATTAAAGAGCTGTAAGCAGGTGAATCAATACCATAACTAATTTAAGATAACAGCAGCAATCATGGTTCGTTTTCATTCAACAGTATTATTTTACAGTCAGTATTAATTACATTATTCACTGTACCATTAGAAACATTGGTAGTATTTGATTGTTTTAATATCCTTCACTATGCAGTTTTTAAACTTCTAGATTTTTTTTCTTAACATTGTACTGAAAGTTGAATTAAGTTGACGTCACTTCAGTTGGACATTGAAACTTCAAGATCTGAAGAGAAAGGTTAATATTACAAAGCATCATTAATTCTGTCAGTGACTTACCAGTTTTAAAAAGATTAGTCACTGGATCCTATAAGTGCAGAAGAAACACAAGGTAAAATTCATGATCATACATATAGCTCAGATAATAATTATTAATTACGTATAGCAACAATATTAATTTATAGCGGCGCCTGTCCACCGCTAGCTGGACCGCACAAAATCCACGGATAAAACACAACGTCTTTAGGAACGCCTTCTTTATTGTATCCTATCGTGAAAATTATTGCCGGATCTGGCGAGAGTTGAAATGAATAGAACTTTCCCTTCCTTCGTTGCGACTAACAGTATAATTTCTTTCTTCCGAGCGCGAGTGCTTGCAAAAACTGATCAAAGGGCCCTTTTTTCTTAGATTATATTGAATTACACAGACGCAACATGTGATCTGTATAGAAACGTAATACCACTTACGAGCGCGTGACAAGCCACCTAGTGTGACTTTAAAGTAAATCAAATCGAAGCAAGGGAAACAGACACGTGCTATAAGGGCACTTACATGGCTCCCCTTGAAATCACCGTATTTCAAACAAAACGAAACTAGATTAAAGTAAAAGTTCAGAGTTCATCGACTTGTCCATGTCTAGTCCTTCTGAATTTCTTCATTGAATGGCTCCCCATGCCAGAATCCCGGTCTTTCCTCCTTTGACAGCAGCAGGACTAGCTTTTGAATAGGTCTTTCCAAAACTGATGGGGAGTGAATTCTCTTGCCAGTGCTGGAGAGATTAGGGTCCCCAATTGCCACCTTGACACTCCGCACGAGTCCATCGGCCTTGTTGGGGTACGTTTCTATCACCCGAGCAAGGCTCCACCGATTCCTTACCTTGTTGTCGTCTTTAACGATAACTACGTCGCCAACTTGCATGTTACGGCGTGGCCTTGTCCACTTGGACCTCTCTTGTAGGCTATGAAGAAATTCCTTCCTCCATCGTGCCCAGAATTCGCATGTTAAATGCTGGACTCGTCTCCAACGTTTCCTTAAGTACAGATCCTCTCTTTGAAAAACGCCAGGCGGTGGTAGAACCGGCTTTGTTTTCATTGTGAGGATATGATTTGGCGTCAGTGGAGATGGTAACTCTGGGTCGCTTAGGTTATCCACTGTCAGCGGACGGCTGTTCACGATCGCTTCAGTCTCACAAATCAGCATGTGAAAGGATTCTCCATCCAGGGAACTTGCACTTTTCTCTAGGAGGGCTGATAATACGCTGCGAATGGTCCTGATCTGGCGTTCCCATACTCCTCCTGCATGACTGGCTGATGGGGGATTCATTTTGAAGGTCATCCAATCACATTTCTCTTTCAACAACTCAGCGCTGATCTTGCTATGATCTATAGACTGTAAGGCTTCGCGGAGCTCTCGCTTTGCTCCAATGAAATTCGTTCCTTGATCACTGCGCAGCTGACGTACAGGACCCCTTCTGCAGATGAAACGACGCAGGGCGTTGAGAAACGAGTCAGTTTCCAAGGTATTCGAGACTTCAAGATGTACTGCTCGTGATGCCATGCACGTGAAGAGGGCCACATACTTCTTTCTTGCGTCCCTCCTTGATATACCAGGGTCCACAGTAGTCAACAGCGCAGTAGGTAAATGGGGGTGCCGGTTTCAGGCGATCTTCCGGAAGGTCTGACATTTTCTGCTCCTGGACTGCTCCTCGTAACTTCCGGCAGGTAACACAATTTGCAATTTGGGATGCCACAGCTGATGTTCCACCAATAACCCAGAATCCATTGGCTCGGATCTCATTTAAGGACATGCCGCGACCTTGATGTTGAACTTTCTCATGGAAGTACTTAATGATCAGGCTTGTTACGTGGCCTTTCCTCGGAAGGATGACCGGGAACTTTGTATCGTCTGTGAAATGCCCTTGCTGAATCCGACCACCAACCCGCAGCACTCCATTGCGGTCAAGGAAGGGGTCGAGGCGGTACAGCGAACTTGTTGCTTTCATGGTTCTCTTCTTCTGCCGCGCAGATGATCTATCTTGTCCTTCTTGAAACGGTTTTAACATTCCCATCTCCCTTGAAAAGCCAACCTTTTGGGCTGCTTGGAGGATCTCGCTTTCAGCTGACAAAACCTCTTCCACTGTCAGGCCGTGCCTTTGATGACGTTTGACTGTCTCAGCACACCTTTCTTTCTTGGCGTACGCCAGCTGACGGAGTTTTTGCTTGTAGCGTAGACAGATAGCAACGGCTCTACAAGCTCTGTGCCAATCTGAGAAGTAGCTTAAACTTTCAACAAGGTTCCATGGCTCCTGAGTACTTGTTGCAAAAGATGTTACTTTCTTCACCTCTGGGTCGTCTGGCAGCGTAACAAAGTCCTTATCCTCGAGGAGTTGTGGCCACTGGTCTTCCGGCTTCCAAAGGAACTCTGGCCCTGAGATCCATCTTGAACTTTCAACGAGTTCCTTGGCAGTGATGCCACGTGAGGCATCATCGGCTGGGTTACACTTCGTTTCGACGTGTCTCCATTGGCTAGGTGAGGTCTGGTCCCTGATTTGTTGAACACGATTGGCTACGAATACGTGGAATCTCTTCGAGTCGTTCTTTATGTAGCCTAACACGACTTTGCTGTCAGTCCAGAAGATTTCTTCTACGCGTTCATACTGGAGCTCCTGACGAAGCATGTTGCTTACCCTCACTGACACCACAGCTGCCGTGAGTTCCAGACGTGGTATGGTGACCATCTTTAAAGGGGCTACTCTTGCCTTACCCATAATCAGGGAACAGTGGATCTGGCCTTTGTCATCCACCAAACGAACATACGAACACTGGCCATACCCAGTCGTGCTTGCATCTGAGAAGTGATGAAGTTGGGTTGATATCACCGTTCCGAAATCTTCTGGTTTAAAGCATCTGTGAACGGAGAGATCCTCTAAGTGGTGTAACTCGTCCCTCCATTTCACCCAACGCGATCTTACGTTCTCGGGAATAGGGTCGTCCCATTCCACTTTCCCTCTGCACAGATCTTGCAGAAGGCCCTTTCCCACCAAGATTAGAGGTGCCAGGAACCCCAACGGATCGTACACATTGCTAACCGTAGACAGAATCCCTCTTCGCGTTAACGGGCGATCTTGCATCACGATCCGGAACTTGAAGGCATCTGACTCGGTACACCAACCTACGCCAAGTGCTCTTTCCATAGGCAGCTCGTCCTTCTCGAGATTCAACTCCTTTATGCCTTTCGCACGGTCTTCCACTGGTATGGCCTCGATGACTTCTCTCTTGTTGCTTGTAAATTTATGCAGATTAAATCCTCCGCGCCGACACATCTCTTTAGTCTTGCATATGAGCTCCCTTGCATCACTTGTCGAAGGTACAGATTTCAGGCCATCATCAACGTAGAAATCTCTCCTTAGGAACTCGGCTGGTTCGAAACCGAGCTCTTGCTCATGGTTGTCAGCGGTCTTCTTCAATGCGAAGTTACAACAACCAGAAGACGAACCCGCTCCGAAGAGATGAACGGTCATCCTGTACCTAGTAGGCTCCTTGTTTACGTCTCCGTCCTCCCACCACAAGAAGCGTAACAGATCTCTACAATGCTCAGTGACGTGGACCTGCAAGAACATTGCCTCTATATCTGCCATGAAGGCAACAGGTTCCCTTCTGAACCTCACTAACACTCCAACAAGCTTGTTAGCGAGGTCCGGGCCTTGAAGAAGATGCTTGTTAAGAGCTTCGCCTTTGTATTCTGCGGAGCAGTCGAAGACTACACGGATCTTGTCCGGCTTCTGAGGGTGGAACACACCATGGTGAGGTAGGTACCACATCCTTCCATCTTGCTTAACTTCGTTATTTGGTATCTTTTCAGCATATCCCTTCTTAATCATGTCATTCATGAATGCCGAGTAGTCTTTCTTGTATTTCTCATCTCTTCGGAATCTCATTTTCAACTGCTGGAGGCGATGGACTGCAAGCTTCTCGTTATTCGGCAGGACTAAAGATTCATTTCGTAGCGGCAATGGCAATTCATAGTGTCCATCTGAACGATGAGTGATTCCTTCTTTAACCTTTGCCATGAATCTTCGATCATCCATGGAAAGGGTCGGCTGAGTCGCGTACTTCACTTCATTGAAGTCTCGTTCGAACATTCTCTTAACTGCCTCTGGAGAGATTATCTCTTTAACGCGTGTCTCAACAACAAAACCATGGGAAGGTAGTTCTTCGCTGCCAATCTCCCTTACAGCAACTCTGTGACATAAGACATCCAAATCTTCTTTGTTCGTACTTCCTGTCACCGGACCAATGATGCCCCAACCAAGCAGGGTACGGATGCCATAAGGATCACTGCTTCTACCAGGAATAACCTGCTTCGGCTTTATGGCGTTCGGACAGTTTGAGCCAATCAAAAGTCCCACTTGCAGATTTTCTTGATACGGGTAAATCTTGCTGGCTAAGTGACTTAGGTGTGGCCACTTTGCTGCCGACTCGGGTCTTGGGATCTCGTTTCTTTCAGATGGTATTTCATTTCTTGAGTACGTCTTGGGAAGCTTGATGTGGACCTCTCTATCCATTCTTTCTACGATTAAACCGCCAACTCTACGAGTAGGAACTACTTCTGAACCGTGCATCGTGTTCAACTTCAATTGCGTCTCGACTCCATTAACTCGCAGTTCTTCGAGTATGCTCTCCTTAATGAAAGTTCCGTTACTAGCTGGGTCGAGCAGCGCATAAATCACTACTTGTCGTTCGGTGTTGTCTTGGTGATATATTTGAACCGGAACAATCATAGAGTTTGTGATGGTATCGGTGGATCCAGTAGCGTTGCAGGTACTTGTACAGCTGCTAATTGCTTCGGCTGACTGAACGACTCTTGCTTGATCTTCACTACTATGCTTGGAAGAAATCTTGCTTTCATCATGAAGAACAGTCGGGTGGGGCATACTACAAGTCTTGCACACCTTTCGGTTTCGACATCTTTTTGACATGTGGCCGTAGCAGAGACAACCGAAACATATTCTTTCTTCTTGAACAAATGCCTTTCTTTCTTTAAGAGTCTTCTTCTTGAAACTTGAGCAGTTCTCCAGACTGTGATGCTGGTTGTTACAGAATGGACACGAGGAACGTGGTGGCGACTGCTCTTCTGGAGGTGTGGCGTTTGTCGAGAAGCTACTTGCGCTCTTGCCTCTTCTCCCAATGTTGCTGCCGCTGCTACTGCTAGCGAACTCGCTTTTCCTTGCTTCCTTGAGAGCTTCAGGTGAGAATACTGGGTCAGTAGCCAGGGCTGCTTCTTCCGTTACGAATTTGACAACATCATGAAAGGTGGAAAGCCTTTCTTCCGATTTTAACATCTTGTTGGCAAAACGGCACCATCTCACTCCCACACTACTTGGCAACTTTGAAGTTATCCTTTTAAGAGTGTCCTCGGAGTTAAGGCCTTCCATGTACCTTAGGGTCTTCATGGCTTGTTCGCAAAGCACCAGGAAATCAGCAAACTGCTGCAAACGAACTCCATCCCCTTCCCTTATAGGAGGCCAAGCGTTCAGCTTATCCTTGTAGGCCTGCGCAACACGATAAGGATGGCCGAATCTTTCCTTTAATACCTTTCTAGCCTTGTCATAGCAATCCGGAGAGTCGAGGGTTATGAGGCCTTGGATTGATTCCTTAGCGTCCCCAGAGGTGAACTGGCTTAAATAATAAAGCTTTTGCTTCGGATCGCTGACTCGGCACTCTATTAAACTTTCGAAAGCACTGATGAACGTTGCGTAGTCAAAATGGTTTCCCGAGAAAACCGGAGGTTGCTGCGCTGGGAGCAGACTCATTCTTTGTTGTTCGGCAACAAGCTTCACAACGGCGGTTAAAGCGTCTGTTCTGGTGGAAATCTCCGGGTTTAATTCATGTGATGGTGATTCACTAGCTTGTGTAACTTGGCTTACAAGCAGGCCATTTGAGGGTTCAAAGGGCGGAGTTTTTGGATTTAAGATGCTGTCAACATGCAATGGTTTCGTTTCACCGGGTTCTACCTTGGGGAGAACGTCTAGAACTAGGTTTTCGTGCTTCAAGACATGGGGAAAATCCTCTTGCCTTTCTTCTTCTTCGAGTTTGCGCATGGTTTCTTCCTCGGCCTTTGCCTTTGCTAACTCCTTTTGCATTACGAGCTTCTTATACTCTGCTTCCCTTTCTAGAAAGTCCATCTCTACTCGAAGACACGCTGCCTCAGCAGCTGCCTTTGCCCTTCTAGATCTTACTGAAGAGGATGAAGAATGTTTGGATGATTTTGAAGAAACCAGAGACATTTTATCACTGATTTGTTTTTCCACACGGCGCAAGGCTTCATTAATTCTAATGCGGCATTGGAAATGTTCGCGATCCCGAAGATCAAACCACTTGTACGCTTCATCTAATTCCTTAGCGTCGCGCAATTCCTTGTAATAATTGTCATGAGCGTCGTTCATTCTATCCCTGTACATGTCTAGACTGTCACGCTCTTGCTCTAGAACTCTGGCGTCTGTTTCTTTTATCGATTCAAGTAAAGAGCTCACCTTCGTAATTTGCTTTCTCAAAGTTGCTCCTGCAGCCTTTCGTTCCTCCGCAAGCCTTTCCAAGCGAAGTGACTCGCCCTTTTCGGTGGGAATTCTCTTCCTCACGTCCCTTTCGGTCGCTTCAACACAGACGTGATGGTCTTCGCTCGTGACGTTTTCGATCATAAGACTTGCCTGCGCGATGTTCATTGTTCCAATCGACAGACTCCCGTTAACTCTTGAATTCCTTATAATTTTCACTATAGCGGCGCCTGTCCACCGCTAGCTGGACCGCACAAAATCCACTGATAAAACACAACGTCTTTAGGAACGCCTTCTTTATTGTATCCTATCGTGAAAATTATTGCCGGATCTGGCGAGAGTTGAAATGAATAGAACTTTCCCTTCCTTCGTTGCGACTAACAGTATAATTTCTTTCTTCCGAGCGCGAGTGCTTGCAAAAACTGATCAAAGGGCCCTTTTTTCTTAGATTATATTGAATTACACAGACGCAACATGTGATCTGTATAGAAACGTAATACCACTTACGAGCGCGTGACAAGCCACCTAGTGTGACTTTAAAGTAAATCAAATCGAAGCAAGGGAAACAGACACGTGCTATAAGGGCACTTACAAATTATATAATGATTTAGAAGTCATAAAATGTAAGGGATGCATCAGAACATCATAAGACATGTAGACGGTCTCTTCAACATTTACATTTGTAAACTAATACTTCTAACCTCTTGAATACCGGTGCTAACCGAGCATGTGGGCCGTACTAGAGAATATCACGCCAAGGTTGTGACAGTTAATAGACCAAGTGCAGCAAGGTTCATACAAAAGTGCTCAAGGGCCAATATTCCCCAGTACAACCCAAACAAGTTGGGTTAATAAGTAGCTTATTATATGGCAGTTGGCCATTCTTGCTTATTCTTCTGTCAAAACAATTCAAACTTCTGAATTATAAACACAAAATGTACTTTGTAATTAAGCTCTGTAATGTGATCTTTTATGTAGTTACTTTGAGATGAACCTTGGAGACTATTCACACAAATGGCACATGACTGTTTCCAATGGAAATGGTTCTTTAATATGGCAAAATCCCAACCAAACAAGAACCAATCAAAACATTCGGATTCTCCTCAAGACTACCTTTCCAAATAAAATTTATTTTTATATTCAAGGCTATAATTTAAAATACATATGACTACCACAACATATTTTTCTAAAAGAGTTCCCAAGCTTGTTAATATTTTATCATGTAATAATAAAAACAACTTACATGTCCAGCCACCCTGATAGGGTTAAGCCAAGGCTCCTCCAACTGACTTAAAGTTTCTTCAATGGTGTTGTCTGCACTCGCCCGGCTCATTGTAAGGTTTGTTAAGTTGAATACGTGGCCACATATGTGAACAACTGTAAGGAATGGACATGAGGCTTCATTGATATTTAAATTTGTAGAAAATCAAATAACTGCATGAGTAAGAGAAAAAAAAAATTAAATTTTATTTAGTATTTACAGTGTAGAGCTGTCTTGGTCCTAACCACCTGCGTAATGTGGAGGAGCATGGTTGGCGCAGTAGTGAAAGCGCTCACCTTCCACCAATGTGGTCCAGGTTCAATTCCCGCCTCTGGCATCATATCAGGCCTTCTGACAGCGTGCGCGGGTGCGGGACCGCACAATTCGATCAAAGCCGCACAATCCCGCACAATTTCTGAAAATCCGCGAAATCCCGCACAATATGGAAATATTTGGTTGAAAATCTAATTAAATCAATATTCCCATCGATTGCCGAGGTTTAAAGAAACTTTTTAGGCTATATTTAGGCTATTTACCTAGCAAAACAATCGAGAAATCCGCCACTTTCCGCGATTGAACAGCTCGAACGGATATAAAAACAACAAGGCGGCTCCTCATAGCTCCGTGCCGGCCTGGGAACTAGTCTCAGTCTAATCTTGTCTCGGTGTTGCGGTTTTTGCGGCAATTTCAAGCGTGAAGAGTTTTAAACCTTCACGAAATAATATTCGCTCTACATATCAAAGAAAGTACAAAAATGTCGGGATTTTTCACAAAGTAACTTGTTCTGGTCGAAAACATTTCATTTCGAAGCGGAATTACGCCCGGGAATTACGGTTTTGAATTAACTTAATCGTGTCACGCAACATGATTTTGTTGAGGCAAACTTTGGCCAAAGTTGTAGCAAAATAGAAATTTGGTTTATGTTTAATTGCCAAACTAAGAGGGGAGTTGTTGCACTCTTCATTTATCCGGAAATTCCTCCATGTCGGTTTTTTTTGGGCCCGGTGATCGAATATTTGTTTGTTTACACGATTGCGCAATCCCGCACAATTCCCGCACAATCGCCGTTTTTTACCGCACAATTTGCCTCTCAAAACCCGCACAATTTTCTTTTTTTGCCGCACCCTGTCAGAGGGCCTGTCATATGTGGGCTGAGTTTCTTGGTTCTCTACTCTGCTCTGAGAGGGTTTTCTCCAGGTACTCCAGTTTTCCCCTCTCCACAAAAACCAACACTTGATTTGATTGATTTAATTTAATATGATTTGATTTCATTTGTGCTTTAGATACAGTGTCCCCAATTAGTACATCAGTGCTAGATACAGTTGACACTCAAATAAAGGTCATTATTAGTAGTATAATTGGAGGAAGTTAAATTACACTTGAGCTAGAAGCCGTTTTTCAGCGTGTAAAGGCCCCCAAGTATAAAAAGGAAGGGGTTCCAATTTGGATTTTAAGAGAATTTTCCGAGTTCCGAAGATGACCCGAAGATTTTCCGAGCGTTTTCCGATAATTAATGAGCCATTTCAATTTAGACAAATATGCATACTATAAATCTTCGGAAAAACGTTGGCGTAACGCGCGCAATATAGTGGCGATACCAAAAGTATTTCCATTTAGAAAGTGGTGCATCAAAGGTATTTACACACTATGTTTACCGTCAAAGAGTTACGCTCTTTAGCACAAAGCTATGGACTACCTGTGGTTTCGAAGATGCGAAAAGCCGACCTCTTATTAGCTATCGGGGAGGCTCGCGCCGCGGAGTGGAGGAAACGACTCCGGCGAGCGCTACAGACGGGGAGATACCCTGCTATTACCAGAGGGGGGGATAGAGAACCCACACAAGAAGTGGCAACGCGCCCGTGAACTCCGTCAACTCGAGGCAGAGGTTGACGCCGCTCTTCTCGCGGAGGGTGTCCGAAAGAGGACTACTCCAACCATGAGAGCAGAAATTCGTAGAAGGATTGAAAACCGGCGAGCACCCTTAGCGCGATCTATTGTCGCAGAAGGTCCACGAATACTCGAAGCGTTGGATGGAGAAAGAGAGGCCGAGCAACGCGGGCGGCGCTTCTGGAAGTGGTCTTTCTTCCGAGGCGTGGACGGACCTCTGGTGGATCGGATTATGGATAAGCTCCACGAGAGGGTCACCACCAGCTTCTATCTGCGATACAGTTACACCTATCGACTAAGGCACATCGAAACGGGAGAAATTTTCTTGTTGCCCAAAACTGCGAAAAGGAGTCCTTGGTTTCAGCGCCTAGAGCCGCAAGCTAGAGACTGGGTGCAGGCGGAAGACGAGAAGCGCTTGAGTGTTGACCAAATCGAACGACCTAGCACCAAGTGGACCTTCATTCGCTTTATCTATGTGGAAGTCAAGGTCGTAGTAGATCGGCAGTCACCTCTGTTGGGCACAGGACCACTACCAGATTGGTTGAGGAGAAAGCGGGGGATGTATTCCTTGGACACATACGGAGATAACCTCTGCCTCTTTCGCTGTATAGCGGTCCATCGAGGTGCGCACGTGTATCGTTGCACCACCCAAGCCCGAGCTCTTGCTACAGAGTTATTCAAAACGCCAAACATCCGAGGTACACACCTGGACGACCTTCGGGCAGTAGAGGCCCACTTCAAATTCGGGATCCGGGTATACGAACCGGCAGAGTCTGGAGATTGGGTGCATCGGAGGCATCCAGCGCACTATGAAAAAGTAGGTACTCCACCAATGACGATCGGTGTCTACGAGGGGCACGCGTTTTTCATTCGCGACATCCGGAAACTCGCGAATGTATACGTGTGCGGGGAGTGCAAGGCAAGGTTTACACGGACCGACAACCTTTATCGCCACGCCGATCGTTGCACTCAAGGAGAGACAAAAGTTGTCTGTCGTGGAGAGAAGGTGGAAGCTCCACCATCGGCCTCTGAGAAGGTCTCGAGGCTCCAAATTGGATCCGTTGCGCGTCTTCGCCCGCCCTCCTGCTCACCCGGCTGGTATAAATACCGTAAGTCGGTGTCAGACGAAAGTCTCTCCTCCTCCAAACCAACCGCCCTCCCAGGTACAACAGAGGAGGACCTGCTTTGCGCCACCGATTTGGCTTCGATGGCATCCTGCGGTTTTTTTCCGATCAACCGCGTCGGTTCGTTGTTTAAAGCCGCAACAACAGCAGGCAGTCGAACTACCCACTGTACCGATCTTTCTCCTTCGGGAAGAAGCATCTCCTGGGCGTACTGGTAACCGAACAACCACTCGGCTAGAGTCCTGTTGAACCTCTCAACGATCGCTTGGTCTCGGTGGATGTCCACTCGGCCACGCCGGACTTCGGTATTGTGGCGAGCTAGTAGCGGTAATACAGCACCCATGAACTCTTTTCCTGGATCGACCTGGAGTAGATTGGGCCAGGACAAAGGGCTTCGCTTGTAGATGCGCTCGAATGCCCTCGCGACTTCTTTCGCTTCCTTTGAAGCCAAAGGCTCAGCCTCCTTGTAGCGCGAGGCAACATCGACCACAGTGAGCGCATATTTGTAAAGCTTCCGCCCCTGTCCAGGTCGGTCGTGGGGAAGAAATAGAAGATCGGCCTGATGAACCTCGTTTGGTGTTGAGACATTGAACTTCGGTCTTGGTATGCGTTGCGGGGTCGGCATGTAGATCTGCCACATTGCCTGTTTTTCTAGCCACGCCAGGGCGGCATCTTCAGAGACGCCAGCCGCTTCAGCCAACTTCTTCGAGGCAGCGAACCCCTTCCAATAGCCCTGGGGGCTGTAGTAGATATCGGACAGCTTCTTTTCCATTGGTCTATAGTTCCATCGCGAAAAAAAGCCATTGTGTCTCACAACAATCGGCTAGCAGCATACCCAATGGCGAGCATCCCACCCCCTACATAGGCCAGTTCACTCGTTCGCTGGTCTCTCGAAGTTCGATAATAGTCGCCCCATTGTGGAGCGTCGTGGTCATCAACCCCTGTGGGACGAGGATGGGTTTGGGCGTAAAGATCTAGGGCGCGGTTCGTTGCAGCTGTGTCTTGGTCAGCGCGATTTCGCAGTCGTTCCTGCTCTGCTTCCCAATCAGCCAGCTTCTCGCGGCGTTTCTGAAAGGCAGCCCAGTCAGCCTGGTACTTCTCCAAGGCTTTGTCGTGGCGCTTCCGTTCCACAGCCATTGCATCGGGACCTTTCCCAGATATCGCCCGAGCGAGATACGACCCACCTACGAAGGCCGTAGCGTTCAGGATAGCCCCACCAAGCATCAACGCTATGGTTGCCATCTCTACTCAGTTGGGATTATCTTTTTATCGACTAAGTATTGCCTAGCTGCGACGGCTCCCGAGAGAACTGCAACCCACTTCGCGTAGTTTTCAATCGAATGGCCAATGCTTCCCGTTCGTCCCGAGCATCGTCTACGGGAGGCTCACTGGGACATATCCCTTCTTCGCGGAGAATTTCATCCAGCACGGTGTCATCCATGACTATATATCTGCCGAAACAATTTTGCTGGGGGCTGGGATTTCCAACACGATATCAAATGGATGGCGGAGACGGAAGCAAAGTCTGGCGTACGGATGCTCCTTGAGCGTGGATAGCATTTGGTGGCGCTGCTCCTTCGAGTGTTCCACCCCGTAGTTTTCCCAAAGGGTTTTACCATCGAGCTTGCTAGGGCTGTAAAACGTCAACGTCGCCGCTACATTCTCCCGGAAGGCTTTTGCCACGCTCGTGTACTGTTGGGTCAAAAGCCACACTGAAAAATTCTTGTGCCTGCCAGAGAAAGCCAGCTCGATCAAAGCGCTACGATGTCTTTTTACGTCCTCACTGGCGGCGCAGTCGTCCAGAATAAGCAACACCTGGCCACGTCCTTCGAAGACCGCGACCGCCAACCGGAGGCACTTCTCAATTTCACCTCCCGAGTTCCCCGGTGCCAGGGCGACGAAGCCGGGGTCCTTCCGGGCAAATCCCCGATATGTTTTGTTGTGAGCGTAGGTGGGGCAAATCAGACACACGACGTGGAACTTCCCACGAAAAGGACCGCGGAGAGCTTCGACGACCAGTCTCGACTTTCCGGACGCCGTTGGGCCAACGATAAGAAGGTGGCCGGGTATCAAGTCGGTGAGACAATCCATCCTGTATATAGGACGACGATTAATAGTAGGCGACTTGACTTCCAAGGTCGAATGCTGCGTCGCCTAGGAGGAAGATGTGGCAGTTGCCAGTGCCACCGCCGCCGGTCTTTCGATAGATCCGGAAGTCGACCAACTCGCACGAGTTGGTTGCGAGCCGTGCGGAGATCAATGAAGATCCCGTATTTGTCGTGGAAGAACCCAGTAGGGGTGACCACCGAGAGTGGAGCTGGGGGGTGCACCAACCACTCTGCGCCGGCTCGCGCGGTCTCCCAAATATCTGCGGGGAGCATTTCGCTGGGGTACAGCGTGTTGGGGACGCAGTTTAAGTCGAACTCAACCTTTATCACGCCCGGGTTCGGGAAGGCTTCGCTGTGTCGTCCTCCCGCTGGGAACTGGTCGACGAACAGGAACAGGACACCCACAAAACTTTTTAGTTGCACGGGAATGTTGTCCGTGAGAATTGTCTCGGCGGCCTTCGCAAAGGAGATCACTTTGTAGTGCGAGATGTGGTTGTAAAGAACAACGCTCGGATGTGCTGCGCGTAACCGGGGGACTCAATCACTTGATACACCAATTCGATGTTTTTGAGGGTGTAGGTGCCAATCTTGGTCGCATCCGAGCTTACGACATCTTTGGCAGCGGCGAATGTGAGCTCCAACCGAATTGGCGGAAGACTCGCCGTGTGGAGAACCCCGTGGGTGCGAAGGAGCTCAAAATCAAGTGGGAGCCGATACTTAGGGAAGGCCTCGGCAATTGCTACGTCCCCCGCCACATCGCCTTTGTCTCCGGCCTCAGATCGGATTTTATTGACCGCGGTTGTCTGGATCCCTTGCTCGATACGTTTAGCTCGCTCTTCGGTGGGAAGCCAGAGGTCGGAGAACGCTCCAACTAGGTCAGCGCGCTCCAGGTCCTCTAGGGTTTTATCGCCCATCTTGACGATCCGTCGCCTAATCAAACATCGCCCCAGGTTGTCGACAATGCGATTGTTGGCGTGCTTTGACGAACCGCCTAGCGACACCTCGCCTACAAGGGCTAGGGTGTCTGGAACTAGGACGGTGTCGACTGGAAGTCTGGGAATGTCAACGTAAAGAGTCTCTTTGTGGTTCGCCGAGCTCAGGTTAAAGGTCAACCGGTGGGTGACGCGCTTTCCTTTTGCGGCCATGAGAGCGCGCGGCTCCTCCCGTGGGTCAAGCTTCTTGGAGATGAACGCCATTTTACTTGTCTTGTATGTATAGGCAGAAACAAAATGGATATCAACCCTGATGAGATGACCCCTTTGATACCCCCCGATGACGAGCCCGCCGGTGCTGAAGGTGGGAGGGTTAACCCCAGCTTCGACCCCGCCGATCTGCCAGAGGGTGGAGAACAATTCGGGATGTATGACTTAAGACCGCGAGGTCGTACTCGTGAGCCTGCCGTAGCAGAAACGTCGTTTTCGACCGACCCTGTTACTGGGGAGGAGAGGGTGACCAACCCTGTGACTGGGAGGTTATTCCCTAAAAGCTTAATGGATATTGCTAAGGCAGAGGTGCAAAAAGGGTACCCCCGATATGGCGGGGTCGAAATCGGACAAGGGTACGATGGACGTACTATGGTTCGTCTGTGGGGCAGAGAAGCCCAAACGTGGCGACCACTGAAAAACAAAGATGGTACTTTAACTAAGAACTTGCCAAAAGAATTGAAAGAAGCCCTAGGGCCAACCGCGGCACAGATTTTGGAAGAGAATAACGCCAGAACTCAGGAACTCGAGCAGCAAAATCGACAGGACGAAGAGATAAGAGACGCTCACGATATTTCATCGGAAGATAGCCGTGCTTTGGAGACGCGAATTGCGGCACGCGAGGAAGAGATTCAAGAGCTCGAGCTGGAAAGTGAAGCCGTTGAGGAGCGTATGTCTCTGCGGGACCGCGTTCGGGCTATTTTCAAGAAGTACGGAGTAGGGGTCCTGGGGGTTCTCGTAGCGGCTGGGACGGTCATTGGGGTTATCTTGGGGGCTTTACAGCGGGGGCTCGCCGGCGTAGTGCAGGGGGTAGGGCGGGGGTTGAAGACCATCGGAAAAAAGATTGGAGACCTCCTTCCTGGAGCCATAGGCGCCATTGTCTCGTTCCTCTTCCGCACGGCTGGAGAAGTTGTTGGTTTCTTAGCCAAAAACGCCTGGCTCTTGATCGTAGCCGTGGTCGTGTTTCTCATCGAGCGCTACAAGAAGAAGTCTACCTAAACAACCACCAAGTCGCACCTGCGGCCACAACAGTGACTGCAGCTAAATTTCGCTCGTGCGCGGATGGTGCGACGGGGGCTTTAGTTTTCGGCGTTGTTTTCGGGACAAGTGGGACTGGGGCTTCTATTTTCGGCGTTGTTTCCGATACAAGGGGGACTGGGGCTTTTATTTTCGGTGCAACGGGCGTGCGCTTATGTGTCCTCTCGTTTACGTTAGGATTGACCCCGAAAGACATATCACTGGTCGCTTTCTGGAGCTCGTTGTTGTACCCGAGAACGCTTTCTGAATTGATGACCAGGCGGCTGGGGAGCAACCAGAGCCCTGGTGCGACAGCCAGATTCAGCTGCGCTCGGGCATCGGATAAGGCCCTTTGATAGTTCTGGATGCCGGTGGAGATATCATTCACTACAATTGTCTCCTCTAGAAGTTGTCTGAACATTTGGCGGGTCTCAACAGCACTGCCGCTCGCCCCTACGATAGTAGATCGGGTTTTGACTTGCGTGCCAAGAACACAATAAACTAAAGCCTCGATACTACGATTGAGACGCCCCATGCCAGCCTCAGTCAGTCCTTCACCCTTTTTCGGTGAAAACCAGCTGTATTGCGCTCCGCCGTGGGCATCGTTTCGGATAAAGGTCAACAGATTTCCTTGATTCTTTTTCCCGCCCTCGTCTGAGAAGAGATTCAGGCTATCAGGCCATGTGTTTGCTTCGGTGTCATAGCCACGGATGACGTGCAAGTTCTTTGGGCCCTCGCTTGGGTACGTTATAAACACGTCTCCAAGACCGTGGTTTCGTCCGCCCTTCCAACGAAAGTCGGGGGCTCTAGGCAGTCCGAATTCGATGCAGAGGCTTTCAAAGGCGGTCTTGCGAAGTGGGTTGTTTGTTTTTTGGAACGCCTTGTCTTCGGGGAGGGAACAGCCGAGCTCGAATAGGATACAGCGGACGGTGAAGTATACGTGGAAGCGAAGCAGCCCCTGAACTATGGGCGGGAAGGTTTTATTGTCCGGGTCGGTAATAGACACCCCACACCCCGCAGTTGCGCACCATGTGGCGAAGTTCAGCTGCTGAGGCCAATATTCGTATGTGGGAGAAGAAAGCCAACGATGAGCCTCCTTTGCCGAGCGATGTGTGATAGTTGTTTCCTTCCAGAAGTCTGGGACTCCTGCTTGGAAAGAGATTTTAGGATCAACAAAGATCTCTAGCTCTCTAAGCAGCGGTGTTATTTCAGACCCCGTTTCAGCGAACGGAACGGCCGGCACGGGGTATTTGTCCGGGCTGCGGAGAAGGAGAGCTTGTGGAAAATTGCTCTGTTTAGGAAATTTAATTTTTTCTAAGGTTTTACCGAAATGTTCTACGGTCTTTTTTGGAAAAGATCTTTTTATAACAGACCAAAGATTTATTTCGTGGGATTGATCCATGGTGTATATACGCAGGAAAATAAAATGTCGCTCAGCATAGCAGCAAGCGAGGGTGTGAATGAACTTCACCCTCCGGTCGGTGGCGAGCTCTCGAGTGTCGCAGCTCGAACCGTGAAGATCCCTGAAACAAAAATCACATTACCTAAAACGGTGAATATATATCGAGTGCTCGATTTATTACAACTGTCCAGTATTCTCACCATTAAGCCGAAAAATGCTATTTTGGTCACCATTCCAAAGGGCGAGTACAACCTCTACTCTCTCCAACAGGCTTTCGTCTCAGGGTATGTAAAGGAAGTCCCCGCGGACACTTGTGAACTTAGGATAACCGCTACTGGGGTGTATTTCTTCTCGAAAGTACAGGTGATCCTAGACAAAGAGCTAGCCGCCTTGTTGGGGATATCCGAAGTCCCGCGCAATCTGATTCTCGTTCCTGTACAATGGGGGCCGCCCTCTGTTTCAATCTACTGCGATTTGGTGGACCCCAACAAATCGTATGAGGGCTGAAAGCCCTCCTATCTGCTGGCGAAGGTCGAACCGCTGAAGCTTCAAGGCCCTTCGGTGTGGCATTTGCGACCCTTATATCACCCCCTAGACCCCACAAAAAGAAATCTCTTTCGAGTTTGGACGGTGCCGTCGACCAAGGTTGAAGTTTTGTTAGAACTCTGTATATAGGGGCATGGAATCTGATTGTTTGTACCCAAAAATTCCTACCGCCCCCGACGATGAGGGGCAGTCATTTCGGCTTCAAAAGATTTGTGACATTCAGACCACCCTGAAAAACAGTATCGCCCACTACGAGGGGGTTCAGAAAAAATATACCCGCTCTCGAACAATTCTAAACGGGGTAGCTTTAACCGCTGGGAGTCTGAGCGTTATACTCTCGGCTTCAGGTCTAGCTACCTCTTTCACCGGCCTTGGGATTGTCTTAGGGGTTCCACTGGGTGCTATTGGTGGCATCTTCGGAATCGTGTCAGCCTCGATGGTCCGGGTCAGTAAACGTATCGCCGTAAAGATCTCCAAGCATGAGCGAACCGTCGCGATTGGTGAGACGAAGTTGAGTACCATCAACGACCTGGTCTCGAAAGCCTTGCAGGATAACCAAATCAGCGCTACGGAGTTTCAACTCATTCTCTCCGAGGTTGAAAAATATGAAACACTCAAGCGCGAGATTAAACAAAAAGCTGTGACAAAAAACGAAGACCTCGATTTGACAAAGCTGCGGACCGAGATTCGCAGCGAACTGGTCGCAGAGATGCGCGAAAAACTCGCTTAAATGGAGGTTGTTATTTCCATGTTGAGCGATGACTTCAGCTTGGACCATAGAGCATCGTATTTTCGAAGCGTCGTCGGTCGAATGTTTGAGATGTAGCACCTGGCGGCTCTTTCGTGGTCCTCTCGGAGTTCGAAGATTACTTTCAACAGCCATATCAGCTTTGGAAGCCGGCGGTAGTCTGAGACAAAACTCAAGTTGTCCTCAATACGATTCACAAGGTTTACTATCGATTTTCTTTCGAGTAAATCAAGCTCGAACTCTTTCATCAACAATTTGTTCAACACCAACCTTTTACTTTTTGATCTTGGTCTTGGTCTATACCCCTCGTGTTGCCTCTCAGTTGGGAGGTTCCATGTAATATGATCAAACTCCCTTGAGACCACACGCCTACAAAGCTGAGTGCTGGATAAAAGATACGCCTCGATGTTTTTTGGATTGAGTCGGGGAGAAGTTGGAGGGTTTTCTAAGAAAGAGGTTGCTAAGAGTTTTAACTGCGAAAGGTAAGTAGAGGAATAGTTTTCTTTTTTCAAGCTGTCAGAGACAATTACATCTATTTTTGCGGTCTATTTGTTGCTACTCTCTAATTGCCTGACCGAAAAAAGGATGTCCCCGGAGACGTACTAGGCGACTTAACCACAATGCCGCCACTTTTCCTGCAGATTTATCATTATTTTTACGATTTTTTTCTGCATATGGAAGCGCGTTTTTTCACCATTAAACAATGAGACAATAATATCATCTATATCAATGGACATATAGGTTCTCATCGTATCGTCCACAAGATCCATGAAGACCTCGTGGGATTCCCAGGGCATAATCCACCCGTCAGTTTTCTCTTTCACCCACCTTTGGTGAGCAAGGTGGCACTCACGGTAGATTAGTTTTAAATCGACACTCTGGAAGCGCCGCCCAACATAGCCCAGCCCTTTCATACGCCACGTAAAGTCAAAGGCCTCGGCTTCACGCTCTAGGCATCGCAAGCGGGCGGTTACGCCGGACGCGTTAAACTGAACTTTCACTCTCTCGCTAAGGGGCGGAAGCTCCCGGCGCCCCATTTCCCGAATAAGGTTCTTATCACCGCTTGCCCATATAAGCCCCCACGCCCATGGGGAAGACATTTTTTCTTATCTTAGCTTGGATTCGCGTTACGCCAACGTTTTTCCGAAGATTTATAGTATACATATTTGTCTAAATTGAAATGGCTCATTAATTATCGGAAAACGCTCGGAAAATCTTCGGGTCATCTTCGGGTCATCTTCGGAACTCGGAAAATTCTCTTAAAATCCAAATTGGAACCCCTTCCTTTTTATACTTGGGGGCCTTTACACGCTGAAAAACGGCTTCTAGCTCAAGTGTAATTTAACTTTCTCCAATTATACTACTTTATTGTTATTTATTATTAAGATGAACAGAGTCCAGAAGTGTAACATCGTTTTACATTTATAATATTTATAGGCCACCTCTGTTTGCTATAATTACAGTATTTGTGACACAAACATCCTATCAAAAACGTATGCTGTTTTGAGCCTAATGTCATCTTATTCAGTTCTTTTGAAGAAAGTTTTCTTAAGGGCCAAAAACCTTCATTTGATTTTTGCACAAAGATTATAGAATATTAACCCTTTCACTCCCAAGAGTGACTTTATAGATATTACTCTGTCTAACGCCAGACAATTTTACTCTGTCTAACGCCAGACAATTTTACTCGTCAAATGGAGACCCCATGGGGGCGAAAGGGTTAAAAAGTATCTCCCTTAACTTACCAGTGAAGAAGCAAATGGTATAAGCACAGTACTTATGAAAAGTGATGTTCTTGTCCAACAACTTTATCAAATGTTGACAGCATCCACGCTACAGAGAAACACATATTTTTGGTAAACCACAAGGCACACAACTTGCCAAGGAATTATTTTGCATAAAAGTAATAATGCTCTCTCTTCTCTTCTCTAAATCTTTCCCTATTCAGTAACGTGCCTCTATAATTAACTGTATAAAGTTTTTGATAAGTAAAATATGAAATTATTTAAATTTAATTACGTTGAGATTGCTCCTGATAAGTGAGATAATGTTTCGGCACATGGAAAGTAGGACCAATGTACAGTTAAAGTTCAACACCATAGCTGCTCCTCTAGCAAAAGGCAAGCCTCGCTGCAGAAAAAAAAAAGATAATTACCTAGTGAGTAACTCTAGCATGTAACAAAATAACAACAAAAACAAAAGTACGTATACTACATGTAATTGTCTGAAAAAAAAATTGGGCCATAACGTTTTGGTATCAATGGTATAAAGTAGCTTTAAAGCTACACATTTGTTAAGTGTATGAAGAGATATGCATCCCAGTGTCTCTATATCAAAATGTTAACTATAACTGATAAAGCAACAGAAGGCCAGGTAGCATACAGTACATGAATATCAAGGTTCACTGCATTGACTTGTGAGATTAATTGTTCTTCCCACTCAAACATAAAATTTATATCTTCTTGCCGCCATGTAATATCATGCATTTATTACATAGACATGAGTAAAATTCATATGAAAATACATCCGGGGCCATAATCATGGCATATTTTCAATATCCTCACCATCTAGAGAGGATATTGATGACGTCACTTCCCACCTTGCACAATTCAGTTTGTGTATAAACCTGCCAAATGAATGTCGTAATGTGTTCTTGTCTAAATATCAAAAAGAAAATTACATATTAGCTTGAAGATATGAATTTTATGCTCTTGCGGCAAAAAAAAATCTCATTCGTAAGATACTGTTTTTGCCACTCAAACATAAAATTCATATCTTCTTGCCATGATGTAATATCCTGTACATACTTGAAAATATACAGTAACAGTTACAGCAAGGTTTTTACTTACATTGATAATGATACGCAGATAAGTATACTTCTTAGTTGTGCCATAATTCAGGTAGGTTGTCACAAAGAGCGTAATGTTTATTGCCATCCATATCAGCTATGGAAGAAACATAACAAAAATGCCAGACATTATTATGCCCACCTAGAATACCAGCTACAAAAAGTAATATTTTCAAGATCTACTTTCTCTGTAAGTAAATCCCAATTCCTGAATGATTTCACTATCAAAATACAGGTTTTACAGTGATCATACTTTCAGCTGTTAGATCTAAACTAACTTGAGGCGATATTTCTTTCTAGAGGATTTTATATCATTAGGTATTTTCATTATTCCTTCAATATCCAGTATTTTTCTCCTGTTTTTTAATACCGTACTTCTCTAATAAAGGATATCAACTTTTATCATTGCTTCTGTCATCACATGGTCCAGCTGAAAGATAGATAATTATTGATGCACCAGCATATGTGTACAGCCACTTGTCTCAAACTGTACTACTCTCATTTCTTTAGTGTACTTATTCCCAAAGCTCACTCACGTGGGAATGTTTACCGTGTGCATGTACATGCTGGTATGCTTTATGTCGTGTATTGATTGGTCTTAAAGTCGGCACTTGCATTCTCCCTTGGTTTTGGTTTTGTCAGTGAATAAAGTGTTGTTCTGGTTGAGTCGCAGAATTGCGGTTGCTTCGCCAACTTCCTAAGTCGTTTTATAAAGTCAATTGCTATAAATCAGTAACGCTTCCTCCCCCCGTGAGTATTCATATAAAAAAAATCTTAGTGGGAGGGGTAGCGTAGCAGAGAGCTGTCATCGTAAATAATGAGGTGCTCTTGCATGGAAAATAATGCACCTATCAATGGTAAGCCAGCGGGTCAGGGCATGAGGTGGGGATTTGACATTTTTGAAAAATTTGCCGTCAAATTCCTTGCCCACAGGCAAATCATTCCAGTCAAATGCAACCATATTTCCCCACCCCTGGCTGCACATTGCTGTCAAATATTCCAAGGCTGGCAAAGAAAGATTAAAATATTCCCTCTCCTGGGTCAAGGTCAGTCAAATGCCCTACCCCAGGGCCAACAAAGACAATCAAATCCCCACCCCATGCCCTGACTACCCCCCCTCCCCCCACAGGCTTAACATTGATAAGTGCATAACTCTAGGTAAGAGAATGAATAAATGACAACACACACAAGTGAAGGTAAACTTTTATCTAGACGTTGGCGCATTGACCAATAGGACGTTGGTGAAGCGACTTTAATTGGACGTTAGCGAATTGACCTAAGATGTTGGCGAACAAGACGTTGTTGGTGAAATGACCGGATACCGTCATGCGTTTAGGCTTCCCATTGTCTGCATGCTCAAAGAAATTCCATTACATAACAATCAATTCACGCTAAAATATTCAAATTTATACTGTTATTGACTGCCAAGTCATTCAGCCTCTTAAACCACTTTAATCAAAGATAGACCCAAAGCAAGAGAATATAGTTAACAAACTTCCAGTCTGGTATCAAAAAGAAACAATTTGACCACGACTGGCCTTTCACTGACATTTTTAGTTCAGCTATTGTTTTCTAATGGGTTTCCCTGAAATGGAATTCAAATATTTAAAATGTTTCCCTTTTTACCTGGAAAGCTGATCAACAGAATAGATAGAAACAGACTTCCTTTACTATTTATTCCAACAGCATATTTATTGTAGCCTCGATGTAGTTCATGACATAATTACAGATTACGTGCCCTTAATACAACACATAACAGTATCGCAAACTTTCTACCATATTGACTGCGCTTGAGTTGGCAGTTATATTATTTCAGATTATTTTGAAATTGTCGTCTAGCTCAAATACCTGTACCCGTGTTTTAAAAATGTTTTTTACCGCGATACAAAACTAAATCCTATTTTGAGACGGCATTAGTGTTTTGAAGTGACAAGACAACATTAAAAAGCAGCAATGTCGTCTCAAAATCGAACATAGTGCATGAGGAAGAAAGAAATAATATCTTACCATAAACACATATCTTGTGATTTCATTACTCGAAATTGCCATAATGACTGGAGGGCGTTTTGTTTTGTTGTAGAAAGCGAAAGCAGGATGGAAAAATCTGAGGAGGAACAAGCAGGATTTTAGCGGCAGAGCTAAACAGATGCGAATTCCTTGATCGGTGTTTTGTAATCTTTTGCTCTGAATAGCTACTCACCTGAACTATCGCGCCAGGCAAAAACTACCACAGCACAGGTAGATCTAGTTTATAGATTTAACAACGGCCACCTCTAATCGCTCAATATAAACAACATACGTACTCACCAGGAAAGCTTATCTTTCAATACGCATCAACGACGTCAATGCCGCAAACCACGGTTACACGTACTCAGTTCTGCACGAGTGACCATCGCGCTATAAAACTCCGCATTTCTTTGCAGCTCTCGCCGCGAAGAATGCTAAGTGGTGTAGAGTGTGGTGTATAGGGAAAACTGTGATTTCCGGAGAGGGGTGAGGAGGGAGAGTAAGAATTTGTTCTTTAGTTTAAAACCTTAGTGTACGGTAATAAGGGCATTATGTTTAACGCTATAGCGCAAGCTCTTAGACCTTGAATTTACTTGCATTGTAGTTTTCCTATTGGAGTAAAATAGTCACATTTTATGTCAAAGTAGAATGCTTTGGAAGAGTGGGTTCAAAGCAGTCCTCTCCCTATCCCTCCTTACTAGATTAAAATTATGGTTCCCAGTTTTTCTCCTTCGAGTCCTTGTGATCCTGACGGAATCTTTACACTTGATGCTCGAGATACAAGGTGGCAGATTTGGAACAACTATGCCTTTTCTTGGGTTCTCACTTTAGAACAATGCATCCACAGTGGCGTCTCTTTAGCAGTTTTCGTCTGAGCCACTCATCTTCTATTTGCTGGTTTCTCTCCAAACATATTGTTACCGCAAGCGTATTCTATAGTCCAAAGAGTCAAAGAAAACCAAATGCATCCTCGGCTCCAAAGCAGACGGAATGGTACGAAACCGAACCTACTCAGAGCGGTGTCGTGGGGATAAAGAGGAAGAAAAAGAAAAGAAATAATGACGATCCAGATGAAGAATTCATGAAAATGTGGGAAACATCTGAGGATTATTTACGGGATCAGTTAAAAGCATTAACCAAGGGAACCAAAATGTCGAGGAGAAAATACAAATTCTGGGAACCCAACGTAAGCACTTTGCCTTTAGTAAGTGAACTGTCTTTAGAGGAGAAGAGGCAATTACTGGAAGACGACGCCAATGTGGGATTCCGGGTTCCTCGGGCGGAAGATTTCGCGAGTTTAACTCCGACGTACAAATCTTTGACAAGAGTGGAAGAAATACATGTCGAAGAGAGAAAAGAGAAAACGAAGGAAAACGAAAAAGAAGCACAAAAATCTCGAGTCATAGATACCTCCAAGATCTCATCCTTCAAAGACTTTGACTTTCATCCGAAGATTCTTGAAAAGCTTGAAAAATTCAACATCACTACTCCTACGGAAATACAGAAACGAGCTATTCCCTTAATCGTGGATGACAAAACAGTGTTAATTCAGTCTGAGACTGGTTCTGGCAAGACTCTTGTTTTTCTGTTGCCTGCTATTCAGAGCCCTGGGAAGGCTTTTGGTACGGTCATTATTGTCCCTACTAGAGAACTTGCGAGTCAGATGCTGTTTGAGGCACATCGCTTTCTTGGTGACAAGTCAATTGCAGAGTCGTTTGTAAGTGAATTAAATGTTGTGTGACATATTTGAAATGCCACATTTAATCATTAGCATGTGTTACATCACTTTAACTTTGATGTTGCTGAGAGGTCTCTGCGTAGCACACTTCGTATTTGGCAGGAACAAATGTTACCTTATAAATTATACAAGGTTCTTGTATAGTACAGATTTTGCCTGCCTTCATTGCCTCAAATTAGGCTGATTGACAACTAGCATGTATAACATCACCTTTTTGTTAAGATTGCTGCTGTGAGATCTCTGGGTAGCACACCATAGCTGGCAGGAACTTACTCACTTCTGTTATATCTACAAGCTTCCTTGTAAAGTACATTTTTTGCCTACCTTCATTGCCTCAAATAGGAATAATTGACAACTATAGCCATCCTTCCAAAGTTTTACAATTGTAGAACAATGTTGTATACGATTTATATTAGCTTGAGACAAGTAATGGTATAAACAACAAGTGCTGCATAATTATGATGATGCTGTAGGTTAAAATGAATTTCAGGTCAAAGTGGCTCCAAACCAGTTTGATTTGTTTTTTTTTCCTTTCAGCTTATTGGAGGATTATGGAAATTAATCTGAAACAAAGGAAAAAAAAGAAATCAAACTAGTTTGGAACCATTTTGACCTGAAAGTCATTCAATCAGTATTCATCAGCTTTGAGGCACTTTAATTAGGGCTGATTTACACTAAGTACCTCTTTAAAGAGAGGAGTAGAAAACATTGTCAAGTTTTAGGGCAAAAGATTTTTACTGACCTTTTACTGCAAGTCTACCTTGCTGGATGCCAGGAAACCCTCTTGTATCAAACCATGAAAATTAAGTATCATTTAAACTTTATATGAAACCTTCCCCCTCCCCCCCTTTGTTTGCTTTTTTTTATATATATAGAATAGGTTCCTTGCCAAACTGTGTGGTTGTTTTACACCAAGTTAATGACTCACGACAATGAAGCCTTCCTATCAGGAAAACTTGAGTTTATCAAATGAGTAGATGGAAGTGCCTGTAATGTGGTGAAGAGGCTAATATTTTTAACTCTTAATTTTGTGCTTCAATTTCCCACCAATACAGTGTACGGCATCAATTTCTTTTCAAAGTAACCCAATTCTATCATAACTTTGTGTTGCTGACTAGCAAATATGAAGCTGCCCACGAATGAACAAAAGGTGTTTGGCCTTACACTCTTCTCTCTCAAAGGGCAGACTCTCTTGTACACTTTCTGCAAAATATTTATAAGCAAATACTTTTACTAAATTTATTATACTGAACTTTATATTTTTAGGTAAGTGGTGTTGACTTGGCAAAACAAACTGCAAGACTGGAGAACACCAACTATCACCCTTGGATTGTTATTGGCACACCAAAAAGGCTCCTTGAAATGATAGAAAATGACTCCTCTCTCTTCCGAAAAACTAAACGGATTGTGATTGATGAAGTGGATAAAACTCTTTTACCACTGCACAGAAGAGCTGGATGGAAAAAAATTTTATCAAGAGAGAATCACCCGAGACCTGCAAAGGTTTTGGTTGAGAAGATCAAGAAAAGTTCAACCTGGGTAAGATTCTAATGAAATTTTAGTTAATCATCCTCATGCATTCTTATAATTCATAAATGAAAGAAAATGAAACAAACCCAAACACAGCTCAAAATATCAAGATGGAACTTTGCAACCTTAATTCCTCCTAAAATAATCATTGCTTTTGAGAACAGAAAAAAAAATTCAGATCTCAAATGCTTGATGTTGAATATTTTAGCACATGATAAATAAAGTTTGTTGTATTGTTAACTCGGGTACCTTAGTTAGTGAAAATCGTTTTTACATGTACAATGTTGACTTCTGCCCAGGTTGTAAAAATAGTGTATAAGTTTAATAATAGCAAGATTCAACAACAGAACCTGCACCAAGAAAATCAAATGCAACAGAAAGGAGTGGATACAGTATTTAGAATATTAGTCAGTATACATTGTATTTTCTTGTTTTAAGCATGGCATACATTTTTCCAAACATAAGTTCACTCCAGTTCCCCCGGGGGGGGGGGGGGGTACTTTAGGAATTTCTGGGTGGGGATGTGCCGCTGGAACCCTGGAACCCTTAGCCTATACCAGAGCTGGTTCAGCTGAATTTTGCTACCCTATACTAGAATAAACCCCCCAAATCACTCCTATTCTAGAGTAGCTGTATTCCACTAGCACAGTCTAGCCAAAACAAAACCTTATACCACAATCGTTTCTCTCTCCAAAAATGATTTTATTTATACTAGTTCTGTTTTTTTTTTTTGATTCTCAACCAACTGGTCAGTTTCGTGAAAAATGATACCCTATGCTAGACCCAAACGCTCTGATTTATATACCCTATGCTAGAGTAAACTGCTTGAAAACCATACCCTTCACAGCGGCACATACCTATATAGCCCATATATGGCAGTACCCCCCCCCCCCGGGCCAGTTCCCTCCTGTGGCTCTGTATTTGTTTTACATGATACCACCAGAAAGAGGGATAATGTATACGTACTGAGTCATACTGGAGTGAGCTTACCTTGGTTCTAATAGGCCCAAGCAAAAATCCAACTCTGGTATAAATCTTAATGGCTTGAATTTAAGAAAATTTTGTGGTAGCATATTTGTGACTGGTCTCAAAATTTTAGCTGCAAATGAAAAAATTTAGGCACAAAATTTTAACTAATAAACATTAAAGTGAAATTGGAAGTTTCTGGTTTTCAGTGACATATTGATCTACAATCTTTAGTTGAGTTTTTGTGACTACACACAATTTTTTTAGTCACAAAACAGAAAAATCTAGTCACAACTTCAAGCCTTGATCTTGCACCAGTACTACATTGTGTATAAACAATTAAGAACAACCACTTAATTTAATGGTACGAAACATCATTTCAGTGTACTTATAAAGTGGGTTGCACATGCATAATTTATTGAAATCAATTCAGTTCTCATGCACTTGTATTTAAATTCATCATGTAAACATTAGAAAGTTAATGAAAATCAAAATTATTATAGTCGTCTTAGTAAGAAACTTGTGTCAGGACAAGCTTTCTCATATAAACACCCCTTTATTTGACCAGTGTAGTATCAACCTACATTTATGTACACCTGGTTGCAACAGATATGAACAAAATGTTTTATTATTCTGACTTTATTATCATGTTACTCAAGGGTTCAGTGCAACTGGTTGGAGCATCGGCAACAGTCAATGATGAACTCAAAGAAGATTTGACTGACCTGGGATGGGGTGATCATGTTACTGTTGTCAAGTCACCCACTCTTGAAGGGAAGTTTCGACGTATTCCCCCATGCATTAAACATCAGTATATCATATGTGATGAGTCTGTGGGAAGGACAAAGGCCCAGGCTTTGGCAAGGTTTGTGTACATGTTGTAGGTTAAAATGAATTTCAGGTCGAAATGGTTCCAAACTAGTTTGATTTGTTTTTTCCTTTGTTTGCAGATTAATTTCCTGAATCCTCCAATAATCTGAAACAAAGGAAAAAAACAAATCAAACTAGTTTGGTTTTCAAACAGTTATGTAGCTACAGGTACTACAAGTAATCACCAGAGGAAATTAAAAGCCATGCCTTTAACACTTTACATGTAGGTGCTTCAGCTAGCAGCTGCATCTGTACAAAAACAGAACAGTATAAGTACAACTGCAGTCCAGCTTTCTAACCTCACAGATCAGAGGCCTACTCTTGGGGACTGTGTAAAGGGTCACAAAGGTCTGGGATGTGTAGTCCGTAATCATCATCAAGATATTTTGTTTGAAGTGGGCTCTGATGGCAGTGGGGAGTTTACATGTATGCAAAGCATGACAATGGTGTAAACTAGGACATCAACAAACAACAGCATTTAAACAAATGACTTTTATTTTTATGCAATATTGTATGGTCAAAAATATGGTCTGTTTGGTTTCTTCCTGTACTTTACAAAATAACAAATTATGTGAAATGAGCGTCTTTGAAGTTTTCCCCAAGAGCCAAGTGTACAATAGCAAATTCCCTTGAAAATATCATTGAGAGTGAAAAGCTAGTGTCAACAATTGAGCTTGGAAGAGAAAGGGACACAAAATAAAATGGGATCACTGCCAGTGGCACAATAGGAAAACAAATCCCTTTTTTCATGTCTGGTGCTGTCCCTGGTCTTCTCATCACGCTCGTGTAAACTAACCATGGTCAAGGATGGAACATTCTCTGTCCTGGATCAGTGCTGTCATTCTATTTAATGAGTATCACAACTAATTGTTTTATTACCAGTAATCGTTATCATCATCGTTGTTGTTGCTGGTATTATTTTCAGAGTATTCAGGGAATCAGGTCAGAAATCAGCCCTTGTTTTTATTCATCGCTTGCACTCCGTTGATCAGTTTGTTTGGGAGTTAAGAGACCTGGGAATCAATGCTGTGGCCCTGTACAAGAAAGTCGCTAACCAAGACTCTGAGGAATTCAAAGAGTTCCTCCATCAATTTAGAACTGGAGGAATAGATGTAGTGGTTGGAACAGAGGAAACAGTGCGAGGGTTAGATTTCAAAGACCTGGATCATGTATATTTGATGGAAGTTGCTAAGAATGTTGACGAGTACCTCCATCTCGCAGGAAGAGTTGGAAGGCAGGAAAGGCCGGGTACTGCGACAACTTTGATTTCTAGGGGTGATGCAGTAGCAGAGAGGAGAATAAAACTGGAATATCGTCGATTGGAATTGGCATTTGAAGAAATTATATTGTAAAATGGAGCTGCAGGAATAAGATGTCAGGAGGATGTATTACAAATTAAAATTAAAATCTACATTTACTTTGAAAATAAAGATGATTGTTGGTGGGATCCAAGACTTTACTCATCTGGTAGATTCATAGCCTGATTCTCGGACAGTCTAAGAATGCTCAGTCTCGTCCCCCTCCTTGCAGATGGAGTGAGAACAAGCAACCTCAGACTGTCCGAGAATCAGGCTACCAGATCCAGGTGACTATCACTGCCCGTCTTAATAGCTAGGTAACAGATAAAATGAAAAGTGGACTCCATTCTGTATGGTTAATAATTATGACAACCAAGTAAACAATACGCAGGTAGGAATGCAATACTGAGATGTGTTTCATAAAAATAGCTGCAACTTTTAATTCATATTGATGTTGCTGTTGACAGTACAAGTTAGGAAAGCCCTGCCTGTATCATGTTTACAATTATTATAATGCAAATGCTATCAATCTGTGAAGAACAATGCACAATCTCTTTACAGTTCAATCAATAAGTAATCAGGAATAATGCAGCTGTTATATAAAGGCCATTAAAAGAACATTCATTGTTGTTGATACATGGAAGAAAAACATATCCACTGAACAGATGCAGGTTTCACACAGAATTGAGCTCTAAGCATTGCTTCATACCAGAAACTCAAACTATTTAAAAATTATATTACGAGTCAACTATTTTACTCACAGAAGTGGTTTAATTGCTTTTTTGTTGTAGAAACCATTTACAGTAGCATACAACTCAATTCTATACCAATATTAATTGATTTTCTAACTTTTTAGGTGCATCACTTTGTTTCAAGCTTTAGGGCTGCAAATAATTTCCCAGCTGGTGCCGGTCAAATTGTCCGGTCAAACCTGTTTTTGCTCGGACATATCCCATTTTTGGCCGGACAAACATCGATTACGTCTTATCGCTATAAAAGTGCGATTCCCATGATGTGTACAAAACTCACACGGACTAGTACTTAAGTAATTCACACCCATGACCGGTACATAACTGTAAGACGCGCTAGTATTTGCGATGAGACTTTGAGAATGACAAACCGAAAATGTGCAACGACATCCAGAAATTTTATGACTACTATGAATCATTTATTAAAAGTTCTTGGTCTGGTAGTTATGTATCCGTCTTTTTCTCTCCTTTTTCACAAACGTCAATAATATTGAACCTTTAAATATTTAAAACTTGAAACTCTAAGGTTTTTCCTTACCAGCGTAAACGAACGGACAAAACCTATTTTTGACCGGACATTGTCTGTTGACCGGCCGTTATTTGCAGCCCGGAGCATGGGTAAATTTTGCAGAGTTTATGGAGAGAAAATTAGTCAATCAGATTGCAGCATTCGCAATAGAATGTGAGTTGGTTTCCACTATGAAATAGCATAATAGCAAGTTTAACAATATCCAACACAAAAACACAGTCTTGTACTTTGTGTGAAAGTAAAAGCAAGGGAGAACGGAGAGTTTAGAAAATGGTGTCACATTTCATTTCAAGCAATCTGGCCTGACAAAAAAGAAAACCAGATCACATGAACATGGTAGTATAAGTATGATTGACCCCAACGGTATGTTCTGAAATTATTATCGCCACATTACTAGGATTGTCTGAAAGGTAAGAATTAAAATGTTAACCAAGAAGCCTACAGTCTTCAAATAAAAACTTTTTACTGTATTAAACTGAAGTCTGGTTCAATACATCTGCAGAGATTTCATTTTGGCTGTAATTACCTATTTTGAGAATGATGTATGACACCACATGTAATAAACTGATGGGTAATTGCTGAGTAACCAACTGATTAGTAACTGGTTATTAATGACAATCAATAGGTAATTGACGACCAAAATTACTCATCAAAGACATTGATTACTTATTGATCAGGGCCGGGTTGTTTGAAGCAGGGTAAGGGAATCCAAGGTAACTGTAAAATTTAAATGCAGCTGTGAAAGCTTAAAAAGCACATTCATTATAATTCTTTTTTAATACAATTTGATGATTGTATGCTCTAAAAAAAGAGATAAAGTTATCAGAGAAAATGCCTTTCAACAAGAGGAAAAGAAACCCAGGTTAAAATGTAACCCTGGCTTAATTAGCACTAATTGGCCTTCCAACAACCAGCCTCAGTAAATTATCTATTGATTATCCATTGATTAGTCCTTTACTACACATGTATAATGCAGCGCATCTCGTACAATTTTCAAGAAATTTGTTTACCATACCTTACTTCCCATGATTTACTATGTTAAAGATTTGTGACAATAATAATTACGGCAAAGAAGAATTGAATATGCAAGGTTAAACAAGGAAAGTCAATGAATTCAGAGACAAAAAAAGAAGTTTTCATATTACCTCTTACTTTTGATTTGGTTGAATCATTTGAATTTTTAATTACTCACTGAGTATCAGATATACTGGTCCACGTAATTAATAACTAATCAACTCATTAAGCATCAATTACCCATAGATTATTCATTAATTTCATTGATCTCATCAGTTTATTATCTCCGGATGACGTGAACAAAGTGAACTTGTGAAAAATCTATTATAATCTAATTCTTTGTATACATGGAATTAAGCTACATGGTATGAGTTCCGCAATCCACTTCGGCCATCTCTAAAATTGTTTACCAAAGTTCCTCTGAGGTACTACTCGTTTGAAAAGTTTTGTACAAAAATTCACCTAAAACTGCATGAGCAAGCTCCTCTGAATCAGGAGACATCTCCAGATAATCCTTAATCTCACTATTTTTGGCACCCCACAGCTCTGCTTGGCCTCACGTTGTTCGCACTTTTCCTGGAACATAATTCTTGTCTATAGTAGTATCTGTAAGAAACATGTGAAGGCATCGTTCATTCTGAGCTAGAGGATGACCAGACACTCTGAAAAAAGAAAAGAGAAAAAAACAGTAATTCAAAGTCAAATTGGTACAGTGTACAAAATTAATGGTGGACATGTAATTTATAGTGATGTCAGGCTCATCTCCAGTGTAATACAATTTACTCACACAACTGATGTAAAGCAAAGGACACAAAGCATTCTAAACAATGTACCTAACCCTAACTAACAAAGAAAAGGAATAAACTATATTACACCGGGCATGACCCTGATGTCATATCATCAGATCCAAGAAAACTACTTATAAAATAAAACGGATAGTATCTGCACTTTCAATGGTTATTAGCTGCATTAACTTTTTATATATAAAGCCTGACTGTAGAAACAAGAAGAATATACAATGTCACGTATGCATCATCTACTGCCTTAACCCTTTCACTCCCAAGGGGCCTCCATTTCATAACTAGAAAGTCACTCTTGGGAGTGAAACAGTTAAATTTGTAAACTGTTGGACTTCTACAAACATCAGTGTATTTTGGAGCATTTAACAGCAGACATTTCAACACTGTAGATTTGTTCTATCACTTTTATATAATAAAAGCTCAAGGTTTGTCACAAAAACAAGACTGAATGTCAAGTGTTTGTTTGATCTGCTCTTGAATTCTCCCAAATGCAGCTTGATTTTTGCAAGCATGTACAAACCAAGTACGTATATGAGTTTTGTTTCTTACTTATAAAGTTGAAATTGGCAATGGTAGCAACTCAAGGTCACTGTTACCGTAACTAACCATGTCCCACTTATATGAAAGTTACATATTAAGGAGGATAAAAGCGAACACAAAGGGTGCGTTTTTTGGTACCGGTATGATCCGTTTTTGGATTTGTGATTCGAGATCACACGGATCATTGCGCATCAAAGAAACCAATGAATCCACACTGAACAAGGATTCATCGGTTCCTTTGATGTGACACGATCCTTGTGATCTCGGATCACAAATCCAAAAACGGATCATACCAAAGAAAAAGCACCCAAAGACTCATGAAAAAAATAGCTACGAGAATTGTTCAATACTGCTGAAACTTTATTATCTGATAAATGATTACAAGCAGTCTCAGCTTACACAGGTAAATATAAATAATATTATCATGCTTTATAAAATAACTCAGATACTACGTGCGCGCTGATTGGTTGAAAACCTATGGGTTATTGTGCCGGTAAACCCATAGAAAAAGGCATCCGGACCACGAGCCATAAACAAAACCCGCTTTTGATCTGCAAACAACGATTTTAGAAAGGCTAAAAAACAGAACAAGTTACTTACCCAGCCCTTCTTAATCTTAAAAGCGTCACAAGGGTCACAATTCGCGACTGCCATAGCTTTAGAAGTTATAAAGTACAAAGCTGGAAAGCAGTTTACATTTCACGACAATGCCAAATCGCAGAGAAAGACAACAACTGTGTGAATTTCTGGTGTAGAAAGTCTCTAGGAAAACTTAACCAAGTGCCAACCAGCAACAAAACGGATAGTTTTAGCATTCTTGATTTATTTTATGTCAAAATTAAATTCCTTAATGAAAGAAATTGTTCCAAAAAGAGATCTCTGATCAAGATATGGTTCAAAATCGGCCGCTGTAGGTTGTAAACAAGCTGCCAACGATGATGAAAGATGTCAGAGTTTCGGGCTGGTCTTTTCCAACATTTGCACAAATTATTCCGTGATATTGATGCCATAACCTACCTCAAACCACCCGACTTCACAAATCGACAAATAATAACGCCAATATGTGGCTACGGCAAAGAAACATTTCTTCGGCATATTTCCATCGGTCGCTGTACGAGCATGTAAAGTTACATGCGACAACTTCGCAAATGCAGCCACGTCGTTACCGCAGCATTTCTTGATCACAATAAAGTCCAGAAAACAGATCTTAAACCACTGCCGCTCGTTAAAAGTGAATGAAGTCCTCCATTACAATAGCTGCCAGTTCCGTCTGTAAGCACGAAATTCTTACGGATCGACTCAACAAAATACAGCTGCGAGGTACAATTAATTTCTACTTCTGTAGTAAACAAACCACGAACGTATTCTTTCATTGTACGTTCGCATGAATATATGTTGACTTTTCCTGTAAAACAGCTTTCATAAGTTATCATGAAATGAGTGCAAAAACTCGTGTTTTGAAGTGCTGCTGTTTGTTGTTTGACTGAACTGAGTTTTGAGAAAGTTCAGCGCTATTAAATCGTGAGTCATGATTGGCTTATGATGACTTTAGAGAGAAGACATGACTTGATCACGGTACTAAAAGCATACTTTTTACCTCAAAGACTCCATTCTACTAAAAGTTATTTTATAAAAGCAATAGATCACACTTTCTATGGGTTTACCGGCGTGATAACCCACTTGGGATGTTGGGAGAACACTCGAAAAGCTTGTAAATCACTCGCCTTCGGCTCGTGATTTACAAGCTCTTCTCGTGTTCTCCCAACATCCCGCGTGGGTTATCACGCCGGTAAACCCATAGAAAGTGTGATCTATTGCTTAAATAAATGCTATACTAAAGCCTCCATCCGTAAGTTCTGGGAATTTACTACACCTCTGTGGCTAACCCATGAGGAAGCATTCAAAATAACTAAGAAATGGCTAGCTGTAAAATATTTGCACTTCAAAATCACCTGTTTATAAACATTTCCAATCCCTGTCTTCTTTCTTCAATGAAGTCATCTTCAAAGAGACCTACAATAGGATCAGTCACTGATTTACCACTAAAGTCTTAAACAAATAGGAATGTTACTTCAATATATAGCCAGTGGTAGCCAATCAGAAATGGAAACAGTCTTGGCCGGGTTGTTCGAAGCAGGGTTAAGGTAACCCAGGGTTAGTGCGAAATTTAAATGCAGATATGAGAGCTCAAAAAGCACATTCAGTATAATTCCTTTTGAATACAATTTGATGATTGTACGCTCTGAAAAAAAAAATAGAGAAAGTTATCAAAGAAAATGCTTTTTTAACAAGAGGAAAAGAAACTCAGGTTAAAATTTAACCCTAAGTTAGCGCTAATAATTATTGGCCTTTGAACAACAGGCCCTTGGTGTTATTGTCAAAAGGTTTACGTTACCATCATCTCCTCTGAATGGTAGCTGTTTTTTTAGCGCATCACCAGGTAAAGGTGGTACAACAATCTGAAACAAAGCCAAAAGTCAATTATAATTACGACAAGTAGGTAGACTGTATACATAAGATAAACACAACAAGGCAAACGTTGTGCAGTGGTGGAGCAATGAAAATAAGGAGTAACTGTAGTGCAATGAAATAAAACTTTATTGTTAACTGGTGTGAATAACAAAGCTTGCAGCCACATCCTGAAGTATAAATTATTTAATATTCCAGGTTGCGATATCCCATAGAATTGCCTAGTAATGTTAAAGAAAACTCACATTCTCATTGGCAAATGAAGCAAGGGCTTTTAGAGTGGAATTGCACTAGTGCAACAAATACTTTGATTTTATTTAGCATATTCATGTGATTCATGAGAAATAAATTGCCAAACAAGACTATAAATTACGCGTGAAAATTCACTTGAAAAAGCGCTTGCGCTGTGGGAGATATTACTTTTTGCATGCAATTCACACATTAGGCCATAAGTTTTTCAATAATACCAATAAAATCAACCAATGACATTTTACATTTTAGTTGCTCCAGAATGAACCCCATTAGACTTGAAATGGTGACTCACATTCACAGCTTATGCAGATTCAATATTTCCCAAGTACCACATTAGGAAACTTCTTGCCCCAGTCTTTCAGCTTGTTGGCACTGATTGGTCCATTTGGCTTCTATTTCTTTCCAAATATGGTATTTGGTAGATTGAATGGCAAGGCAGTTACACGTTTCAAGTTTTACGGGTTTCTGGTTTTACACGAACACACAGTCTTGATTATATTTCTTACCTTGCTATCCCTCTCTAATTCATTTCGTAGCCATTTAAAGTCACTGTAACGCCTTCTAACTGCTGATTCTTTGACTTTGAAAACAGGGAGATTTGTCTATGAATTAAAAGTACAAAACAAAAAAAAGAATAAATCCAGTGTTTTCAATTAATGAAAGTGGTAAGACTTTGCTAAACCTACGTACTTTTTCAGTGAGCTACCCAACTCTTCTTTTAGCCAATAACCTTAGAGTTACAGTATGGGACAACACACTACAACCTCTATATACTGTACATAACTTTGCTTACTTCTGTCAACCATCACTTTTACTACACTACACTTTTAATTTTCTCATTTGCAATGCTATTTAAGGCACATTTTGGGACAGACAATTTCAATGTATGAAAGTCAATTTTCTTAAAAAATATAGATGTCAGATGTCATATTAACCCATAGCCTTCCTTTAATCCTCTGCATGAGAAGGTATTTAATACTTCTTCACAAAACCCACAGTCTTCGACAAGGCAAAATGGGGCATTTTAGAAAACCCCTGGATATTCAGATTCTTGTGAAAAGCGGAGAGAAATCAGTGTTACTAGGTACATGCCATTGCTATTTACTGAACATCAGATTGATCAAGAAATCTCAGGTTGTTACTTTCTCGATTTTTAACTTGTTCTTGAGACAGCAGTTGAGTCTACAGGGACATGCGGTTCCCACACCATCTCAGTCAAAATTAATTGTACAGGGATTATCACATGCTAAGTAAAACTGTTAGGGAAATCAGTGCTCACTATAAAATTTTTTACTACAGATCTACTATATTAAAAATTTGTAAATACTGAATTTTTGACCGCCTTCTGTGGTCTCTGTCAGAGAATTGACTCTGCAATAATCACAGATGTAAATGTCTACCGAGACTAATGCCGCGTTCACACCAACTAAACTTGTTTTGTTAAACTGGGTTTTGAAATTTTCACAACAGCCTCCCAAACGATTAAAGGCTAATCTTTACACATAGTGAGATAAAGAGTCTAACAGTGATTCATTAGAAATGACTTTAATAGTAGTAATAATAATAATAATAATAACAACAACAATACGTTTATTCTCTAATATTGTAGCAGAAGCTAAATTACAGAAGAGGTCATATTAAGCGACAGTACAAAACAAGTCAGTAGAGAATTTTTACACGGAGCTGTTTTGGGTAACATTTTCTCACAGGTCCCTACTTCATTATGCATGCTGTAATTGAATTGTCTTGGGAAGTGCGCGTGCAAACATTTCTGAGAACAAAACCGTACGGCTACAGCATGCATAATGAAGTAGGGACATGTGAGGAAATCTTACCCTGTTTTGCACAAAGTGATTCCAAACCACGTTTAACATGTTTAAGCTCCAGTGTGAACACAGCATCATACAGTTGTTCGCCAACTCTTCAAGATGCATTAACCCATGGGATGGGTGCTCTTTTGTTAACAGAAATTTTGTCTAGGAATAAGTGAAGCGATTCTACAAATAGGAAAATATCATGACAAAAAACAAAAATATCATATGCTTATTTCAGACTTCTTGTTCTGTCCAAACAAGTCCGTCATTTTTCATACACATACACTGTAGTACATTAACTTTTTAAATACAAGATAATTTACTGAGGTAGCTAAGACTCAAAAAAAAAAAGATTTTTAAACATTTTCAAATTGTCTTTGAGATATGGACACTTTTGCATTTTTTTTCTAATCATTAGTTATATTTTATCAAAATTAATGTCAATCAAGGCTACTTATCGGTGTTGTTATTTATTACAATTAGATAGTGAAACTCTTTATTATAATTATTTCTGCAAACATAAGCCAGCTTTGCCAGTAATTAACAAATAAATAAGCCTCCTCTGGGCTTTGTTCTGTTATAAAGCACGCAGGAGGTGACGAGAGCACGAAAGAAGTGTAGGGGGAAACACGAGCCGCAGGCGAGTGTTTCTCCCTACTTCTTGAGTGCTCTCGTCACCTCCTAAGTACTTTATAACAGAACAAAGCCCAGAGGAGGCTTATTTATTAGTTTTATAATAAAGAGCTAGCGATTTTCCACAAAAATGAGCTTTTATTTTCGATCAACTGCCAGTTTTTTTTTCAGCGCGCGCGCTGAATGTCGTCAGCACTGTCCCTTATACTCTGATAAAGTACAGCAATTTGGGCCAATCAGCGAGCTTGTAAGAAACGTCCAACACTCTCATTGGTTCAAAAGACAAAGGCTGTCAAACCATCAAAGTTCGAATGCAAAGCACTGAAAAGTTTTTGAACACGAAATTTTTTCAGCTCAGTCAAGATATTTTTAAACATTCTCAGTCTTAAATTAATCGAAATCCAGTCAAATTATGGCCCATGAAGACAATAAGAGGAAAAAACCATTTGTGGAATTTAGCAGAAGAAAACAAACAAGATGAACTGCTTAGCGTGTTGCTGAAACTAAAGACAGTGTGCCATGTTTTCTGAATGGACAACGCTCAGTTTATGTCAATGCGAGAACTGCTGTTTTCTTTTGTGCTTTTAGTCTCTGCTTTAATGAAAATGTTGTGGAGAGATGAATTCGACACACAAGCAAATTTCTGTGTGTTTGATCCGTACTGTTTGTCGTTTTTACTAAATGCGACGTAAGGGAGCTCAAATTAAGAAACCAAGACTACAACGCCGAGTACTGTACCAGTGACAAAAGTGGATTTGTCTTCCTCTTGTACTGTTGAAGGTAGGCAAGTTTCATATCGTTTTCATTTTTCTTTGAAACTGTAGAATTTTCCACTTAGTCCGTTTGCAGTCCATTTCGAATTTTTGCCGTCAACCTTCACGTCTTTAGCGGAGAAGACTTGTAAATTGGTCACTTCACGTTGTTGTTTTGCATAGCTTGGCACTGAAACCAACCGAACTGTAATTTACTCGGCAATTTTATTGTTTCATTAAAAAACGCCATTGTTTGATGGTTTCGTGGTTGATATCGTAGTCTTGTTTTTCTTAATTTAACTTCCCATTTTTACAAGTGCTGACTTAGTTGTTTAACTCGGTCTCTATATCTACATTTTCCTAGAGCTCCTCATCTTCGCATTCTTGTAAATGTAAGGGATGCTTTGTTCTAGCTCATTCAGAATATTTTACGAAAAGCTAGTAAACTCTTTAAAAAATTCAGCCACTTTTTTCACTGCGCAAAGCCGGGTGATGACGCAAGCACCGTCCTTTATACTATAAAGGACGCTGTTTGGACCAATCATATCGCGCGTAGCATCGGGACTGTATTATAAATACATATTAAATGAATGACTGAAAAATGTATTAATGTCCAACAATAAATATCATTACCGTTAACTGCAAACAGTTCTTATATTAACAGATCAATAAATACAATAACAGTAATAATAATATAATGATAGCATATGGAGAAAAATATCTGTAAGTTAAACTGTAATTAGCTAGATTTCAATACCATTCCATACTTGACTAACATTATGCATGCTGTAACCGTACTATATCATTCTTCAAAAACATGAAATGCCTGCCTGTGCATGATCCCAGGGAATACCACCACAGCATGCATTATGAAGTATGGGGTTAGATGGAAATCTAGCCAGTTATTCCAATTTATTATATAGAGGTGAGTGTTTTACTGGGAATTACATCACTTGTAAAATTCCTATGAAACTACATCCAGGACCATAAAGGCGTAATTTCCATATCCTTAATACTGAGGATATTGATGACATCATTTCCCGCCTTGCACAAATCAGTTTGTGCAGAGCTGCCAAACAAATGTCTCAATGTGTTTTTGTCTATATAATAAAAAGAAAATTACACATTAGCTCAAAAATATGCATTTTATGTTCTCATGGCAAGAGGAATATCTCACTCATTCATTGCCCTCACTCTTGAGATATTATTCTAATCACTTTAACAAAAAATTCATATTTTCTTGCTACCATGTAATATCCTCTCTCTATAAATATTCCATTTAAAGTATATAATCATTTTGAGACAATTCTGACAGTGATAAAAAAATCTAACTTAAAAAGACCCATAGTTACTTGCAAAGGTCTGTTTCAGGCATATCACGTGCCCCTATTACTTATTCAGAACACATGACTGCTTGTGACCTACATGTATGATCTGACCATGATAGTGTTTGTAACATAAATGTATATGTGTTGTGGTTTAATTTCATCCCTGGTTTAAATTTTCTATTCTTTTGTTTTTGGGTTTTGTAATGTATGATCATAATGAGTTTAAAACAAAGGAAATAAAATTTAAACCATGGATAAAATTGAACCACAACATAATATATTAAAAATATAACCAACTGCATATTTATACTAAATGTGTGATTCCTATTGACCTATGATCGATCTCTGACATAAAACAGGGCTCTGATTATGCCTGTTTCTCCATGTATCACATATCATGTATACTAAGGTTTATTAAATTCAGCAAAAATTGGAAATGGTATAGAAACAGTTAATATTAGTGTGAACAAAGGGACTGTTCGTTATTTATGGCTAGGGGGGGTGGTATTTAGAGTGGGGGGGGAAAATTTTTCGTAACTAAGGGAAATGGGGGTGTTTTTTTTTTTTAAATACAGTAGAATTGAAGGAGGTAAACTTTTAGAATCTGTTGTTTCAACCCTTTTGTTGCTGTTTTGCAGATATATTAAATTGAGCAGCAAGATTTCCGCACAGTTCCCTGCTTCATTATGCATGCAACAGATGAATTGTTTAATAATAAACATGTAAACATTTCTTGTTATTGCAGAATGAAACAATATGGCTACAGCATGCATAATAAAGTAGGGACCTGTGCAGAAATCATTCCAATTGAGTTTTCTTTTGGGACTGTGGCATAAACTGGAGGTTAATTTTTGGATACATGTACCTTTTGGGAGGGATACAATTTTAATCTGTGTTAGTTGGTTCTGTCCTCGTGTACCGGTACACAAGAGCTGATACAATAGACCAAACAATACATTACAGCTAACCAATGTCTCCTGAACAAAGAGAATACAATGGTTATTCCCTCCTGTACAGGTATATGAGGACAGAACCGTGTCAGTTAGTTAAAAAATCCCCGACTCCAACCCCAACCCTTCCCTAGCCATAAATAACGAATAGTCCCTAACTAAGTTGTAAGCGATTAATGTCGAGGAATGTGGATAAGAAATAGGAAAGTGCCTCCTCCAGGTACAAGACATTTAAGTTGAACTCAATCAAAAATGAAAAAACTCTGATAATTCCAAAAGGTTCCAGAATCAAGAGATAACCATTGTCAATACAGACAATGTACTGCGTCCGGTACAACTTTTTCTGAGTCACAACTTTAGATCGCTTTCAAGCATAGAATCACATTGCTCAATTACCCACATGTTCAGAACACTATAACACCAACAGCCCTAGGCAATAAATAAATATAAGCCCAGACTGTTTAAATAAGTTTTAAGTTCCTTTACTTATTGAACAGTTGGGATTGCTTCGATAATATTTCAATTATAAGTTACAGTAGTTAATCACATTCCACTGATTGTTTTACCGGAACAACCTACCCTCATGCGAACTTCGTAGTCTGTGTATCGTTTCTTTGCAACGCCGTGTGTCTCGGGATTTACCACATCGATTTCTAAGAAGTTGGCGGGCGCAGCGTAAGCGTCATCTAAGGTTTGCTTTTTCGGTTCAAGCCTTTTTGTGTCTTGTCTGTCGCCTGTCTCTGAACTCGCCATCTTCCTGCAGTCGCCGAGGCGAAGGGCAATGTTCACTCCTCGCACCCAACGGCCTTTTCGCGCCACCAGGGACCAGTCCCTCGCGATCTGTCGCCATCGAAATTCAATTTTTGTTTATCGTAGATTCCACTCCGATCCGTTTCAATTGCCCAGACAAGAAAGCAATTTGCTACTGTTTCATTCAAGATGATATCTACGACACATTTCATCCTTTGAGAAATGCCTCCTAAGAAGAAGTCCGGAAAAGGGAAGAAAAAGGCTTCGGGAAAGAAGAAAAAAGGCAAGAAAAGTGGGACTTCAAAGGAGCCCAAACTGACAGTAGATGAAGCCATAGTGGCCTTCCAGTAAGTAATTGCTCAGTCTTAAAAGAAATTGCAATCGCTCTTGTCGCAATCAGGAATATGGGCTTCTTCCAAAGCTGATGTCTGATCCTTACTCTCATAACAGAGGAAACTCTTTAGAAACAGTTAAAGCTTGTACTAAAAACAATTGCTAGGCAACAATACCTATGCAAATTTGATATGACAAGAAAATGTTACACAGAACAGAACTTTCGATAAAACTGCGCAATATTAATCTTGAGCGATAAGGTGTAAATTGCTTCGAAACATAACAATTTTATTTTTCCGAAATATTGTATAGTATCACTAGTATACATTGTTCCTTTGTTTTCACCATTCATGATTGCAAGCAGGTGGATTTGAAATTTTCTTATTTTCACCTCTGTTTTTTTTTCTTGGGTAATTTTAATTTAAGGATAGAGGTTAAGCAACGGTCCTTTGAAGATCTGATGTACGACTTACAGTCTCTTCAAGAGAAAAATGAAAGACTCAAAGAGAGGGTAAGTACTGAGACAGGGAATGAAATTATGTCCATTGTCGGTCATGCAGGGCCAGGTTGTTTGAAGCAGGGTTAAGGTAACCCACAGTGAGGTGAAATTTGAATGCAGAGATGAGAGCTTAAAAAGCAAATTATGGTCTGAAAAAAGAGAGAAAGTTATTGGAGAAAATTCTTTTTAATAAGAGGGAAAAAAACCAGAGTTAAAATTTAACCCTGGCTTAGCGCTAATCAGCCTTAAAACAATTTTGAACAATTTTGGATTCTAAAGAAACCAGCTAATTGCAATCTGTAAATTTGTACCATTCTTTGAACTGATCCAGTCTAAAATAAGTAACAATTTACTTCATAAGTTGATATTTTTGTTTTCAATTTCAAAAACCCAATATATTATTACCAGCTTCATTCTGCAATGAATTATCAGATATGTTTGCTTTGAAGCTGTAATTACAGTGAATAGAAACAATTTTCAAACTATTATGATCATTGATAAAACCTTCTGGTTATCAAAAATTAATGTTGTAAAACATGAATTTGTTCACTATTTAATCAACAATTATTCAAATATTCAATATAAATATTCAAATAAAATTTCCTTTCCACTTTGCATAGAATTTTATTTAGGTGAATTTGTATTAGTTTATAAAGTTAAAAAATATAGTTAATACTAATTTTGTATTAATAATTAACATATCTCTATCCCCTGTCAGCATATGGTATATCCTATTCTAATATAAGGGATAGTATTAGTACAGTGTATATAGTAAAACTCTATATGTCTAAGAAACATTTTAATGAAGATGTTAAAAGATCAAAAAACGGAAGAGAAAGACCTTGAGTTGAAAAATATCTTTCTTCTTTCCAGGATTTGGATTCCACATTGAAATGGTAAAAATTCAGACAACTATCGTCAACTGGTACTTAGTTTTCTACCATGTGTTTTTCACATGTATACTGTGTAACTCTGACTAACAAATGAATGGACTATGAATTTCTGTAGCCCTAAGTCAAAAATGTTGATAATGTTTAATGTATAATTGAATAGTATTAAATAATAATTAATAATAATGATATTATTATTATTATTATTATTATTATTATTATTATTATTATTATTATTATGATCAACATAGAACTAACATTTCTCATTTGGTACCATCTATTTAAAACTGGATATGGGATTTAATCATTAGAATTGTTATTATATAATAATAATAATAATACCGGTAATATTATTATTATAATGTGTGGTACAGAACCAGCGATTGAAGGATGAACAGCTGCTTCATATCAAGACTCTGTTAAAACAAGTAAAAGAAAAAGACAAAGAAGTGGAGAAAGCCGTTGAAGTAGGACATGAGCAAGTTGAAGCTGCTTTGCTAGAGAAATTTGATACCATGAAAAAACAGAAAGTAGAAGTGGAAGGTATATTAAATTTATTTACAACATGCAGTCATTGTGGAGGCTTTCCTTGCAACCACTTTCCCTGCAACTGACCATGACCACTTTAATTTAAAAATTTATAACTGGTCTTTTCCTTTGTTTTTAAGTTCTCCTAAGCAACCACTCAAAGAATGTGATTTACATAATTCAACACTCTAACAAAAAGAAGACACTTCTTGACCAATTTACAGTGATGTAACATAATTGGTAATCGTTCATTGACAAGGATCTTGAATTAACCCTTTCCCTCCTACGAGTGACTTTATTGATTTTACTCTGGCTAATGCCAGACAATTTTACTCATCACAGGGAGGCCCCTCGGGGCTTAAAGGCTTAAAAAATATCTCTCTAACCCTTTAAGCCCCAATAGTGTCTTTAGAGATTTTACTCTGGCTAACGCCAGGAGATTTTACTCGTCACAGGGAGACCCCTCTGGGCTTAAAGGCTTAAAAACTATCTCCTTGAATGTGCTGCTGTGATGTTTGCAATGCCATCATAAATGAGGGTAGTAAAAGCTATGAAACCCATTAAATTTACAAATTGAAGGTTGGGCCCATTCTTTAGACCAAGACTATGACCAGGAGTTCCCGTCAGAAAATGTTGGGAACACCCCAATTAAAGGGTACCAGAATATTGTTTTATGGGTGTGTCCCAAATTCCTTTCCACCCCTAAGAGGTACCAATTCAACAACAATAAATTATATGACTGGAGGAGGAGGCTGCTGAGGCCCGATTGCTGCAGTCCTGGAAACAAGCTGATATCGTTCCCATACCAAAACAGGTGCCGGTGTATATTGTAAACAGGCACTTGCGACCAACCTCCCTGACACCTGTGCTATCAACAGTGGCTGAAGTATTCATGGTCAAACAGTATATAAAACGTGCTGTGCTTGAGAATGTGGATCCAAGGCAGTTTGTTACTATCCCAGGGTCAAGCACTACAGAGGCTTACTTTAATATCAGTATGACGCATGCGTGGAATAGTGTCACCGAAGGGACTGGGGCCACTGTGAGGGCAGTGTTATGCGATTTTAAGAAAGCATTTGACCTTATTAATCATGAGGTACTGGTGCAAAAGCTTAGCCTTTTTGACATTCCTTTGGATTACTGACTTTCTGAGTTGCCATAAGCAGCGAATGAAACTTGATCAAGACTGTTTTTCAGAGTGGCGTGATATCCTGGCAGGGGGTCCCACAAGGCACTAAATTTGGCCCCTGGCTCTATATTATCATGATCAATGATCTCATCCCAGGTTTCGAGTTATGGAAGTATGTCGACGATTGTACAATCTCTGTAACAATACTCAAGGGACAGCCTAGCAACATCCAGACCGCTGTGGACATCTTTGTTTTGCGCGCTGCCTCGGACAAATTCCAATTGAACGAGACGAAGTGCTTGGAAATGAGGATTTGTTCTAAAACAAAGGAGACTCTCGATCTCAAGCCTATTGTTATTAATGATAAGCAGATTGATATTATCTCGCATGCCAAGATTCTGGATGTAAACATTTCGAGCGACCTAAAATGGAACCATTACATTGCTGAAGTTGTTGAGAAAGCCAGGAAACGCCTTTTTGTCTTTCTCAATTAAAGCGCTCGGCTCTAGGCCCCAATGAATTAGTACAGTTCTATCATACCTGCATTCGGCCAATCACTGAATATGCATGCTCAATTTTTCATGACGGCTTACCTGTGAATCTTTCTCGCGAGTTAGAGGCAGTGGAAAAGAGGGCAATGCGTATCGTTTTTCCATGTTTTTCGTATGAAGAAGCGCTGATCCACTCTGTCAGACCGAAGGCAATCCCTGACGGACAAACTGTTAAAGAACATTTTGCAAAACAAAGACAGTAAGCTTAGAAACTTACTTCCGCCACAAAATGCCAAGTTTTACAACCTCAGAAAGTCACTCCAGTTTAATCCGGTTTTTAAGACAGAGAGATTTCGAAATAGTTTTATTGTTTTTAACGCACTTAAGGCTTAATAAGATTTAAACTCCAGTTCAGCTACTCCATGATCAATGCCCTTATGGATTAAAAGATTAATAAGATTCCAGTTCAGAATGTACCGCAATATTTTATAGAATCCGATTAAGTTTAATGTAAATTTTATCACCGTTTATAAATAAGTATCCTAAGAATTTATCACTTTTTAGATCTAGCTTATTGTTAGTAATTATGTGATGATTTAATGTCTTTTCTTTATATTTTTTAATCTCTTAATTCAACTCTTTGGTTGCAAAGTTATGTATAATAAATTATCTATCTATCTATCTATCTATCTATCTTTCTACCTGGCACTGCAGATTTTGATAGTAACTCAAACCAACTTTAAAATAACTTTCGAACACTTTCTTCTCGAGGACTTTTTGAAAGTATTTGGCAATAGCCTTACCGCAGGCCCCTAAAAGGTACCAAGACAACTCTGGTAGCAGTCATTATAGGTCTTAGCACCCCGGGGGGGTGGGGGGGGGTACTTGGGTTAATGTTTGCTGGGTATGTGCCGCTGGCCTCTCAGAGCCCCCACCCCATTTTAGTCTATTTGTTTAGCCAATTATAGACCCCATCGTAGTCACTTTTTGGAAAATGTAATTTTTGCGATCCCAACTTAGTCACTTTCTATTTATGCATCTACCTTGTCAATCCTTTAAAAAGCCGGGCCACGTGGTTTTGTGTTATTGAGTAACTGGTCAATATTTAAGTTGTGGTTTCAAGAACGGAATGTAATGCGGTCAATGCAAGCTTATTGTTAAATTTAATAAACAACTTTCTGATCTTTTTAACCGAGAATCTTCCCATTTTGGTTCCCTATTTACCCCCAAAATTCGAAAATTGGCGACCCCATTCTAGTAACTATTGAAAATGCGACCCCATTACAGTCACTTCAGTTGTGAAAATGCGACCCCATCCAGCGGCACATCCCCATTAGGCTCCTGTAAGGGAGTACCCCCCCCCCCCTTGGCTTAGCACCCTAAGCGGTACCAAACCACGCATTTATATCCCCTAAAGGTACGACGAGCACCCACGTCACTTTTATAGCGGAGGACTACCTTTCGGGACCATAGTTAGTAGACTATGTCGGGACTGACATCCCTTGTGAACGCAGTTAAGGCCACCTTTTTTTGCAGCTGCTGTACCTCAAAGCACTTTAGCAGATCAGGGTTTTCAATAAGAATTGTAGCAGCAGGAGAATTGTGTAAAGTAACAGGAGAATATTCTGAAAGCGCTCCATGTCTGAATTTAAAACTAGCTCAGGCCATCTAAATTTGGCCGGAGAATTCTTCGTAGTAGCCGGAGAATTCTCCGATCTCCGATGCCTATAATGAACACTCTGCAGGTTGTATTCATAATACGTACATGTGTGGTTAAGGGTTTGTTACAGGAGGCTAGGGACCAAAAATGGACAAAGGAATAAAATTAAAACATAAAAAATGCTATTACAAACCTCCAAGTTGCGACCATTTTAGTCGCCATGGCGACTAGAATTTTGGAGCTGGCGACTGAATTAGAACGCAAGTCGCCAGCTCGGCGACTAAAATTAACGTGACCTATGCGTCAGGAGCTTGAGCGGACTATCATCCGGAGCAAAAAAAAACGTTCTGAGCATTAAGAATTCACTTTGAAAAGCTAGTTGTGGTGGTATTTTAACCAACAGAAATGGAGACTGAATAAAACATTGGAAAAGTTTCCGCCGTTCAGCTGTGAATGAGGCTATCTTATTTTCACTTGGTATAATCTGTGTCGTTTGCACTGCTCTTCTGTTGTGTGAATTATAAATGATATACACAAATATTTCTGTGTTTTGTGAAGCGACGTTTTTTCGTAATTTTCATCAAATATTTTCGCGGGAAAAATGGCGGTAAACATACGTTTCATTCATGCTCACGCTTTTTGCAATAATATAGTACTTTTTCATTGTGATCGGAAACTATTTCATTTGATCGTCAATCATTCCAATAAAAGCATATTTGAATCAACAGTAGGTAGTTCTTTCACTGAACGGGACTTCAATATACTTGTCGGTTCAAGGAAAATGTTATTAATAATACAGTTAGATAGTAATACGATTATTATTTATTATTGATTAATTATTAATTGGAAGGTTGCATTATACTTTTTGTGACAAAAGTTCCTTTTTTTAATATAGAACATAATGAGGAAATTAAAAAGAAAGAAGCCGAAATAATAGAAGTCCGAAGGAATATAAAAAGGCTTCAAGATTATCGGGTAAGTGTTAATATGAATAACAACTGTTATTAAAGTAAATACCGTAACAAAAACTTAGTAGTCAAATATAAAATTCCTGAGTGAAGGTTATGGTAAAAGTTCCTTTAGAGGATTTCCTAAGTTATCAAGAAGTATAAGACATTTAGTTTGTAATGTGCTAAATTCGGATCATGTGTATTCAAGACACCCTTCGACCGACACTGTCAGCCGACACTGTCAACCGATACTGTCGGCCGATATATCGGTCTATCCATGGTCGATATGTCGGCCAAGTATCGATCGACATATCGGCCAGTATCGGTCGCTTCATCGGCGACAAGAAAACAGGAGACAGGGACCGGCGTCGGCAAAACCTGGATCGGATCACGGATCGGATTACGGACCGGATCATAAAAAAAATGAGAGTTGATAAGATGCAAAAAAAAAAACTAAAAAAGAAACTAAAATTAAATGAAAAATGAGAAGTGTTGTGTTACCTCTTCAAATATTTTGCTAATTGACATGCTTTACTTTAAAACAGTATCCTACCTCACGCTTGATGTCTGTACCGAAAAATATTCAGAATGTTTTTAACTGCTCATCTAGCGTTCATAAATACAGTACTCGATCCTCAGCTATGGGTAACTAGTATTTCCGCGAATTAAGATTGAACTTACAGTTGAAATCTTTTGAAATCTCACTTTGGAACACGATAATGACACTCTCTTCATTCTGATTGGCGTGCGCTTGTAAAACGATCTTTCAAAATACGTATTCGTAAATTCCTGCTCACAGTACTTGAGGCTGAGAATGTTAATGTTGACGCCCACTCATTACTATTAAAATTGAAAAATCGTTATTATATTACTCTCTAATTTTGTTCTATTTCTCTCTCTCTTTTTTTTTTTATTTACCGTATGTAATTTTGCTCGTGCTAATGTCTGCTATGTAATTTTGTCCAAATTCTTTCTCTGTGGGTTTTGTTTTTCTTACTTATTTATTTTCATATTTCATGTATTTTATTACACTACTCGCCTCGATCAGCTCTGCTATTTGCGCGCAGTGTATACTGTATACTTATCTTTTATTTTGTAAATAAATTTGATTTGATTTAATTTCTGTGATCTCTTTCAATATGGTCGTGGAATCTAAATCGCTTACTACATGAATCGCTCATACCTCAAACAATCTTTTTCCTCACCTCGTTTTTCGTCTCTTTTTTGTGTGTGCTAAATATTATTATATCTCTCAATTAGTACGCGCGCTGTGATTGGTCAATTTAGCGGGCTGTACTTTCACTTTACGGCCCGCTAAATTCAAAAGTTTGTTTTGAGATATAATAAATATCTTACAAACCTCGTTTTCTCGGTCCGTACTGCAAGTTACGGATCCTCGTTTTTTCCGTTCGGATTTATGGCCCGCGCGCTTCGTGCTTGGGCCATAAATCCGAACGGAAAAAACTCGGTCCGTAACTTACAGTGCGGACCTCGGACTCGGTTAGTAAGAGGTATGCATTGCATTAGGAAAAGTAACACGTGAGACGATGTCAAAAGAGAAATACTAAATAACTGATGAAATAGTACGTACATTATGCTTGCCTTCGTCCAGAGTGGCATTATGCAACTCCTCAACACAACCACGAAAGTGACCACGCTTCATTATGTCACGCAGACTTTAAATTGGGTCTTCACTCAACATTTCTCAATTTTCAATTAACCTATTTTAGTTTTTGTACTTTATTATTCCTTTATTATTTCTCAATTTATTATTATTATTGTTATTATTATTATTACTATTATTATTATTATCCGATCCGGGGTCCGGTCCAAGATCCGTTCAGTGATCCGATCCTTGATACGATCCGTGATACGATTCGTGATCCGATACAGGTTTTGTCGACGCCGGACAGCGACTTCTAACGCAGATAGCAGTCTCCAAGCAGTGAATTACCTCCCAACCGAAACTGCCAAGCTTTGGGACGAGCCTTCCAACAGAGCATTTCCTCTACTTCCACGAAGATCGGTTTTTTTTTTAAATATTTCAACATTATTTGTTAATCAGTTTAATAGAGAATAAGTAAAGACGACTTGTATCTTTGCTACTGATATGGCTCACATCAAAATAGAGAAGGTTGACAAAAAACAGCATACCACCGCCAGTCGACCGATATACCACCGACAGTAGACAGATATACCGCCGATCGGGGCGCAGTATCTACCGACACACGGCCGAACGTCAATCGATATATCGATCGATGTACCGATCAACACTTCGACGGACACGTCGGCCATGTCATCGACGACATGTCATGCGAAAGCCGATGTATCGACAGACATATCGGCCGACTCTCGACGGCAAGTCGACGGCAAGTCGACGGATACCCGGTCAACATGTTGGCCGATATGTCGACTGATACTCAACCGACATTATCAGATTATCGGTCGACGGGTTCCTTTAATACACATGATCCTTAAATTCTTGTAAACATGCGCTGGTTTAACCACTTCACTCGGTTGGCTGCCATACTTAGCATGCAAAATCTGTCCAGGAGGATTTAGTTGCAAAACAGCTCCTCATACGAGCTATGCTTGTATTTGCCCCTGGGAGCTCTTTCTAGATTTTGCTTCCAGAATGTTTCAATATGGTAACCAAATGACAATAAAAGCATTTTAAAGGAAAATTTGCTTGAAAGATCTAAAAGCGCAGTACATGTGCCTTTTTTAGACAAAGAATTTAAAAATTTCTCCCAAGAAGTATTTGCAATTTTCTATAGATTAATTAAATTATTGTAAGCTTAAGAAAGTTTAATCTTAGATATTATCGTTGTATCATTTACTATCATGTATGAATTTAACTTATGACCTTCCCCATAAATTATCATATCCAAGGATATTGGAGCAGCAGAACATGCCAAGCAAATAATGCTTCTAAAGGAAGACCTGAAAGAGATGCAGGACTCGCATGATGATATTGCAGGTTATATTTTTAGTATAGATATACCAACTCAGCAACCTTGGCATTTTGAGTAATATGATTGGGTCACTATTTGACAGTTATTCCATGAACACAAGTGGGATATGAGATGACAAATACATCTCGCCAGGAGTCCATTACCATAATGGGCTCTTGATTTCGCCAACGAGGCGCGTAATCTCATATCCAACAATCGCGAATGAAATAATTGTTTTGTTAAATTTTATTGAATTCTAGACATTTGACCAGTGAGGATGGAGCTAAATTTCGTTGAATTCTTTTCTAATTTTACAAAACGACCGGAAGTAAATGTTACAAGGCCACAAGACATTCTCAGACACGCTGTTGCACTGAGTAATTACAGTCATTTGGAATTAGGGACCGGTCATTATTTATGTAGAGGGGCGAGATGCCAAAAATAAGGGCGGGGCTCAAGGCTATTTCATATTGGTCAGAGACGGGCGGGAAGAGTTAGAACTCCTTCAGTATTTATTTGTAAGAAAATTGAGATACGTAGCCCGAAATAACCTTCAATCGAAGTTCTTACCTTTCTTGGTCGTTTCCGGTACGGCATTTTCCATTTGTTCTTGCATTTCTTCTGAAGAAAACTAAAGCTGCTATTCTTCCACCATTTTCGCCAATTTTTTTTTTTACCGTGACATCACTTGGCGTAATCGTTTCCGATATAAGGTCAATAATATATTTATCAACAAGTAATCAAATAATTTTGAGTGCAAGTTAGTAGAAACAAATTCTCCTGAATTTTTCAAATTGAAAAAATTCACTTACGGGAAAGGCTTATCGTTATTAAGATTATCATTGCCGTTTTTGTTCTTGTTATCATGCATTAACATTTGCTTTGTGAATCATTCTGCTACCAGCCCATTTGGAAAGAAGCTTAAAGGTAGCGAGAAATGAAATCGCAACTTACACTGAATCAACAATATTGAAACAGAAGGACATAGCAAATGAGGTAACTCAGTGGTAGTTTCTTGTTCTTAACCTGCCTTCTAATGAGATCCTGTTATCATTTGATATTGAAAGAATGAAAATTCTCTATTTAGTGATCAAAGTAATTGTTTTTTCTATTTAGAAAGCTACAAATGATCTAGACAAAGACAGTTGTGGGGAGATACTGGACAACCGCTGGCTCAAAAAGGAGGTGTGTGTGTTTCATTACATTGTTTGTCTTCCTTCAGACATTCAGCAAAAGATTCGTCGGGATTTTGCCATACGGACCGTTTCCATAGAAACTGTCACGTGCAGTGTATTTTTTGTTACAAAAGGCGGGAAATTCAAAATTTGCGATTAACGCAGGAGAAAGAAAACGTGCAAATAATTTCCATCAAAGAAACTACGAAAAAGGCCCTACCACAGATCTCAATTGCGAAGTGCGTTTTTGCGTTTTGCTTAATTCGGAAATGCGTTTTAACAGAAGACTAGCTCCCATAGAATAAACCACTTTACTAATTGTAACCGAAGTCTCGCGTATTTGTATTGCATGTTTATTTAAAAAATCCACAACCACACGGTACTATACAAAGTAAACGGAAAATACAAACATCAAGTAACAAAAATACGCGAGAAACGAAGAAACCTACAAAAAGTGACTACACTCAACGATTAAGGGATTTCTCTGCTGTGCGTTAAAAGAATTTCTGATAAAAAAACACTGACATACAACTCTCAATTTAAACTCAAAACCTGCCAAAAAATTGCGTAACCTACCGTAGCGACATGAAACACCAATGACAAAGCAAATAATAGAACAAATGAAAACTTACAACGAACAATCCTAACAAACAAGAGACGCAACAAACATGAATTACTAATTATACTATTAAAAATAGGAAATCTAGAAGTTTCGCTGCAACACTAACCTCGCCTGCTCGGTTTGTAAGCGGTTATTAATTTGCTACAACTCGGTATACCACTCAATATTCAATATTTATTTTACATGAATTTCTACTACTGAGAAATATCACAACTGGACACCCTTAAATTACGATAATTTCACGTCGTAGGCGTGTTTTGGGCAGTAATAATAGTCTCCACGGTAACAATTAAGAATAAAAGTTTATATTTCTTGACCCATTTTAGTTTTTGTAAAACAACATATTTATAATCATATTCGTGAAGAGATCTTTGTTATCTAATTGTAATAAAACTTGTTTATGTAACCACCTGTTGTTTGTTGATAAACAGAAAAATACTTGGACGCTCAGTGGAAATATGAAATTTTGTCGATATCACTCTTGGGATATTGAATCCAACACTTGAAAAGAAATTCCATATCTTAGTCGCGCGCCTTTGTATTATTCTCTGTTGAACAACTTTCTTTACCACAACTTGTCTGGTAACTGCAACTTTTATGATGGATTCAGTGTTAATCATTTTTTGTATTCCCTAGGTCACCATACATCGTGAAGGCCATGCAGATCTTTTGGCGATTGTAGAAGAACTTGAAAAGAGAAATCTGGACATCATGACCGAACTTTTTGACTGTAAAGTGGAGGATATCAAATTTACAAGGTAGTGAACAAAGTTATGAGCCCCTTCCTGAGGGGAGGGGGAGTGGGGCGATACATTTTCCCATGTTGTCTTAGTCTTTTTACATTTTCTCTCTTGTTCCCTATTAATAAAACCAGTTCCTTAACATTGTTCCCTTAGCTTGTTCCCAGAGGCGCCCTCGTTTCATGAAAATAATTCGAAAATATCCTCTGTTCCCTGAAAATGAATTCTTTTGGTCCCTTGTTCCCCATAGCCACTTGCAGGGGCTCATTCGTTTTACTTACAGGTACGCTAAGAAAGGAGTATCTATTAAAGAAAGAACTTAACGTAACATTTGGAGTCCAGTTATTAGCTTTGGTCTCTTACACCATACCCCGTTAAAATAAAACATTTCAACGTATTGTAAACAATAATGGACTGGTAAGCTTCCAAAGAATTTACTGCTGCCTCGTTGGAAATTTGAGCAGCGAAAATTGGGGTTACCAGTCACGTTAATTTATACACTAAGATCTTTCTTTTGTGCGGAAGCAAGGTCTGATTTAGGGGACGGGTGCAGGGGATTCGCACCCTCTTCCCTCCCCCCTCCCTTGCCCCGTGAGATGACCTTTCTTCTTTCTATCATAGCTAGTATTCTGCAAAAAAATATGTTGAAGTAAAACATAACTTGAAAACATTCTTCGTTGCTCGCTTTTAGAATTTTTGTTCGTCACTTGTCATTTACGTCATTCTTTCGAGGTGCAACCCCTCCTTCCCTTGCCCTAGGAAAAATCCCGGATCCGCCCCCAGAAATTTGGAAAGAAATTAAGCAAACGACGACAAACGTATGGAGGCAGGAATGGCTCGCCATTCTTACCGGCTTATCTTTTTTACGTGCCTTTTTTTTACGTTTGCATGGAAGTCATAGGGAAAGGCGCTCGAAATTTCGTTTTTTAAGTTTTTCCTATTTTTTTTTTCACTCTGTGTAAATTTAATTTTTTGTCAGCCTTACAGTCTGCCGTCCACGATAAATTGTGCGTAGTTGATATTGAAAGGGTTGCGTTTATGGTCTATCTACTTTTTATGACTCCAGGCAGTTTTACCTCAGCTGTATTGACGAAGGAGAAAGCTCAGATGAAGAGCACGTTGACGAAGATGAAATAATAGCAGCGCATGGAATCCTGGGAGAACAGGATGAAAAACCTGATGATTTGTTAGATAACTATTACTTCCTTCCAGGGGAAGATAATTTCGAGGTTTGTACAGCGAGAAACTGGCATTTTTAGGATAGACTGTAAAATGGTAGTTTCGAGATTTTTCCAGCAGGAACTGGCGTTTTTTTTAAATACAATGTAATTAACAAATTGACGTCCGTTTTTTATGCGTCTGTCCTCTTATTGATGATAAATTGCGTCATAACATTGTCAAAGTGTTGTAGATCCACGAGCCGATAGGCGAGTGGATCTACAACAAACTTTGACAATGTTATGACGCAATTTATCATCAATAAGAGGACAGACGCATAAAAAACGGACGTCAATTTGTTTTTTACAATAACAAAACGCGAAAAAGGTCAAATGAAGACTTAAATGAAAAGAAAACGCAAGTAAACAGCAAGTAAACTCGAAAAATGCTGAATTTTATTTAAATTGACGCAATCAGGGCGCAACTATTCTCAATAACTTTTCTCGCCTTCTCATTGGCTTGTGACAACACGTAATACAATTTGATTGGGTAAAAATCTGACTGTTTGACAGCTCACTTATCACGCGAAAAAACCTTGCATAAATTAACATTTTATGTGTCTGTACTCTTATTGATGATAAAAATTAGCCAATCAGCGCGCGAGAATTCGCTCAGTTATTGTAAAAAATGGTTTCGAGGTTTGTATGGGGCGAAACTGGTATTTTGAGAGTAAACTGAAAAATGGTCTCAAGGTTTGTTCAGCGAGAACTGATACTTTTTAGAATCGACTGTAAAATGGTTTCAAGGTTATTGCAATCTGGTATTTCTTGCGACATAAAAAGAAAAAGCTGAGATGCTCAAAATCCTTATCGCCATTTCCCTCGAAATTCCCTGACATAGAAAATACCCTGACATACACCCAAACCCCCCACCCCTCCCCACCTCATTCCCTCCCCACCTCACCCCCTCCCCACTTTGGAACAAATGAGAGGAAAGAAGGGATGCTCCAGTGCGAGGAATTCGCACTCGAGTGCGAATTCCTCTCCCACGAAAACCCATTCCGAGGGGAAATGAGAGACAATTCACGTCATCTTGATTAGCGGCGCCTTTCACTGTGAATCAGGTTCCTCCTCTAGTGTGATCGTTTAGGGGCGGACCATAAGCTTATCTCATCCGTTTAGATAGCGTTTTCCACATATCGAAACCCTCGCTTCAACCTTTCGGGCACTCATTGGCTTATTCTTCTTCAGGAATCGCCTCGGCTCGGCCCTATGGAGCTTCAGCTATTGTCAGTGATAGGAACTGTTAAACCGCTCACCGTTCGACCGCTTGATGATGCAGATGGAAAGCAACTCATCCCAGTGCAAGAATCAACTGGAGCTTCCAGACCTGAGAACTACACGAGCCCTCAAAATTGGCCAGTAACTAACAATATGCTCCAAACACTGGCCATACAATGAGGGCCTGGTCTGTCATCAAGCTGTAGTCCCTCTTGCAGAGATTGTCTTCACTTTGTCACACACTCGTTCCTTTGTAACGCATACCTTCCTTTCAGTGAATGCGTGACAAATCGAAGTTACCTTGTTTAGGAGGCACTGGATTGGTTTAGACAATTTCATTTGCTAGATTCTTATAAATGGGCTTTTGCATCAGATTGTATGGTTGTTTGCTGATTGTTTAGCGGACAGATGCAAAGTGAAACAGAATTAAGTCCGTGCCCCAGTAAAAGGTGAATATTTTGAAAAAGCTGGAGAAGTTGAGTGACAAATAACGTGACCTCGCCCAACGTGTCTATTGCGTGACGTGTAGGTGTAACCTTACCTTATGTTATGTTATGCTAGTCTCCCGTTTAGTGATGCGAAAGTCCACTGTGAGCGACAAGAGTGATAATGAGTCCATACACGTATCTGTTCTTGGTGCCATTTAACAGCAAGAGAAAATGAGAACGTATCTTTCATACTGGGCTCCCTTAGGGACGGACCATTAGAAAAGTGATGGGGGGGGGGGGGAATTTTCAGCTTGCACGAATTTTTTTTTCGCTCACTGCTTGTGCAGGAATTTTTTTTCAGGTTAATCCCTCTGCACGAATTTTTTTTACTACGTATGAAAAAGTCACAATTGGACCTTCCTTCTGCATGAATTTTTTTTTTGACCTTCTTTGCATGAATTTTTTTTCTTGGCATTTTCCCTTGCATAAATTTTTTTTGTTTTTTTCCCCACCCCCCACCCCCCATTACTTTTCTAATGGTCCGTCCCTTACTATGATAAGGGGACAGAATCCATTTTTAGATCCAGAAACTATTTTAACTGACCAATGGCTGATGTCCTCATCACGTTGTAGCAATTTCAATGCGCCATGTGGAAACCGCGCAGCCATTGAACGAGATATAGATTCCGCGCTAAAAATACATTCTCTCCCCGTACCAGTTCAGACGGGGTTGTGTTCTCTTTCCTCATTTTCTCTTGTTAACAGTGATTACAGACCTTAATATTCTACTCAGGTGCGGATCTAGGGGAGAGGTGTAGGGAGTGTACCCTCACACCCCCCGTGAGATGACCTGCGGCTTTCTAATATAACTATAAAAATGAAAAAACTACCTGGTTTATTGATGTTGAAGTAAAACGTGAGTCGTAAGCCCCCTTCTTCGTTTTTCGCTCTAAATCCTTCGAGGTGCACCCCTCCCAAGAAAAATCTCGGATCCGTCCCTGGTTCTACTTCGGGCTAATATCGAGTGCGAGTCAGAGTTTGCTGTGGTGGTTTACCATTTACAAAAAGTTTCCGGAAATTCCGGTTAGAAAGTAGATGGAACTTAATTTTAAGAAAACTTAATTAATATTAATAACCTTGCTGTAAAATTCCAATTTTTTTTTAAAAAAAGAATAGTGTGATCAATTGTGTCAAAAGCTTTAGAGAAGTCCAAAAAGACACCAACAAAGAAACTTTGCATGTGAGGTAGAATGTTGCTCTCGAAATCCAAACTGGTTATTAGACAAGATCATATTTACAGTTAGAGGGCAAACGTCGAATCCCAAGTCAAAAACAGGTGCGACAAAGAGTCGACTTAATTCCAGCGTAGAAGCAAACGTCCAACCTGCGTCGATCCTATTTCGCAAGTTACACTTCATTAAAACACGGGAATAAGCACGTGTCCCCATGCTATTCACTCGATGCGCTACTAGTTAATGCTGGGAGTTGTTAGCAAAATACATTGCTCGTCAGGCCTTAGGAGAAGACTCGCATTACAAAAAGTTCTGCCGGAAAACAGTGTATCAGAGCTAGACGACAGCTATTGCTCCGAGTGGCATGCTTGACCGTGCTTTTGTTAGCGAACAACAATGGAGCAGCGATCTTGAGGCGATCTTGCCTCCGCTTCCAAAGCAGTGTTGGTTGGTTTACCACCGTATGCTCCACTTCCAGCGAGAAACGGTTTAAAGAGACTTTCAGGATATCTAAATCTACATTTACGTTTCTTCTGGGTCGCATTCGTAACGCAGTTGAATAAGACACCATCACTGAAGAGCCTATCACCCCGGAAGCTCGATTAGCAATTTGTTTGTATCGACTTGCAAGAGGCGACTACTATTTCACTACAGCAGAGATGGCAGGAATCGGAGAGCGGACAGTCGGATTGTCAATGAGGTGACAACCGCAATCGTGAAATGTTTATGGGAAGATACCGTTAAAAAACACATGCCGAAACTAGAAGGGCACTCGGTAGAGCGGATACCTCCGCCCCGCCACATATCTACTCCTGATATTACACTCATCTGGATCTGAGATCCGGAGTTTAATCCGGATAAATCCCAAATTTTAATCGATTGATCCTGGGTATATTTGCGACCTTTCCTCCAAATTTGGTGCAAATCCGTTGATTAGTTTTTGTGTAAAACGATTAACAGACAGACAAACAAACAGACAGGCGTGAAAACATAACCTCCTTGGCGGAGGTAATCAGAAGAAGAATTCAGAAGTAAAAGCCTGGATATGGAGGAGGCGTGGCAATTCTCTTGCTGTTGGTCAGCAGTCGATGGGTGTCATATACCAATCAAGCGCCCCCCAGGTGGACTGGAGTGATGTAAAGAGTACCATAACTTTAAAAATTTCTTTTCCGTGGTGTTAATGGGTATGGTTGATTCCAAGTATAGACGGCTCTTCGGGAAGCGGGATTCCCCGAAATTTCTGCACGGGATACGTGATTTTTTGCCTGTCTATCGGGAAATCTACACGACCTAAGGGACGGACCATTAGAAAAGTGATGGGAAGTGGGGGGGGGGGGGTGTTGGGAATTTTCAGCTTGCACGAATTTTCTTTTTCGCTCACTCTTTGTGCAAGATTTTTTTTTTCAGGTGAACCCCTCTGCACGAATTTTTTTACTACGTGTGAAAAAGTCACAATTGGACCTTCCTTCTGCATGAATTTTTTTTTACCCTCTTCTTTGCATGAATTTTTTTCTTGGCATTTTCCCTTGCATGAATTTTTTTGTCTTTTTTCCCCAACCCTCCCCCCCCCCCCTTATCACTTTTCTAATGGTCCGCCCTAAATAAACATACCAGCAGCGAAAGTGAATCAGCCAGGTGAACACTAATCAAGCCAAACCGAAGAGTTAATCTGCTTAATAAAGTTAATAAAAAGTGCAGGATGCTGGAGGATCGTGAAAAATAAGCGGGAATTGGGGGATCAGGAATCCCCCCGGTATTGGAACACTAGGTATTCCTCTCCAAAGCAAAAAATAACGAATGCCATGAAAGAAGGAGAAAAGAAGAGTCCTGAGTAAGACAAAAATAAGTAAGGAGTAATGAATGAGAGTAAAAATCTGACTTCTGTGATATTGGAAATGTTCTATGATTTTGATTTTCAATTTCTCTTTTTTTCCTCCTCCTTCAAATTTAGTCACCTCCATTCTAAATCTGACTCACAACAACTTAAACCATAACAGTTTCAAGATTTTAATATCATCCCAGGGAACATATTTACAAGGGGCACCTGCAATCAAAAACTACTGAAGTATTCACATACAAAGGATGCTCATTCAAGGATGGTGAACAAAACAAATATTAGCTAACTAAATGGTGTACAAGAAACTCAAGTATACATCACTACCATTTTCTTATTATAGTTTCAATCTACAAACAGAAATAAGATACAACAGTAGGGTACTTCCCAAAACAAATAGTAAACAGAATTCCTAGGGTTGCAAAGCAATCTGAGATAGAATCAAAGCTAAGCAGGGGTAAATTCAATGAGACAATGAGGCTTCTAACAGTGCAGCTATTGATATTGAGTTTGAATAACATAGTTACACTCAAAAATTACAATTATAAAAGTGTCATTGAATATTGACCCCAGATCTAGCAAATGACAATTTAAAAGATCAGATCTACAAGATCAGCCTCATCAAGTCATCTTTTCTTTTTCTATAGGGTGTGAGGAATATGACCTGTTAAACCAGATATTCACAAGTTCAATTTTTCCAGGGGTCACTTCAATAAAACTCTTACACGTGTTCTTTACATTAGTGAAGCTATTGTTTTACAGTGTGGAAAAAATAACTACACTTGTAAATTACCCTTATAAAAGTTTTATTGAATCAGCCCTAATAAATACAACTTCTAGCTTCAGGGTGTTGACTGAAGCACAGGAACATTCCCATCGCAGGATATTTTAATGTTTTTGTTTAAGACCCACAAAATTCCCAAATTTGACAAATTAAGAAAAGTCCCAACCAAGTTCTTTTTAGGACTTGTCTCACTCTTCCAAATTTGGTATTCTTGTGGGTATTCTTTTAATACCCTAAAAAATCCCAAAATAGGAATCTGGATATTCTTGCCGTGTTAAGACCCCAGGGTAGAGACAAATTTCAATGTCGAAATATAGCTCAGAGCATTCTGAGATATGACACAAGGCTTCGCTTTGGAAATTATGTAAAGTTTACATCTGCCAAGAATAAAGTATAGTAAAAACTCACACAGGTGTTTACCTTGTTTTAAGTGGAAAAGGAAGTGACATTCAATAAGATATTTAAGGCTTTTGCCTCTGAAATTGTTTTATCAAAGCTTGATTGCTGTGCAACAAATGGTAAGCTACCATTTCATTGGTCTGTGACCTTAACCTCTAACACATCTTGACATCACTCTAACTCAGGATGTGACTCGAATAGATTTTTGGGCAAAGGTTAATTAAAAAAATGATATGCTTAAAAGAGAGAAATGTGTCAATTAAGGGAAAACATGAATAACTTTCGACTTGGCGTCTCTTGCGGCGCGCGTAGTTCGCGCGAGCGTGATTCGTGTGTGTATTACGTTAGACTTAGCCTCCGCCCTCTAAACGCGCGCAAAGGTAAACAAGGAAGGTTCACTGAGAGTAGCTTTGCCATTGTCACCTCACGGCAACATAGTATAATATTTGAACCAGACTAATACAAAGACGAACAAATAAATTTCCACTCACCTTGACATACACTAGGTTTTAAATTTTTCCAAAAGTCTCAATTTTCCCACAAATTTCTCTTACAAAGCAATTTGGAATTGTTAATTTCAGCGCATGCAATGGCCCAACACAACACAACTACCTTTTACGCGAATGATGACATTTCTTCTCCACAGGGAATTATATTTAGGTACAACCTATTAAGAAACGGTCAAAAATGCAGAACATTTTACAGGCCTAAATCTGTAAAAGGCTCAAAAATCACCGTATAGTTACTGTAAAACCGTTTCTACTTTTTAAGAAAAAACATTCTTACTCACTACAACTATATAGGTTTCCTTTGCGACCCAGGGTGATTTTGTAGGTATGACCACAGCTTGTGCAGCAAGGCAAAGCTTTTTCTTCTTTCTTTGGAATATACCAGCAACGAACGCAGCGAATCCGATATTTTTTATATCTGATGCCACATGCGTTGCACAAATGAGTACCATCTTCTGCATCACGCCAGAGAGGGGTTTTGAAAGTTCCACACGAAGCGCATTCTTTTTCAACCTGGATTGGCGCTATTCCCAAATCGGCGTCAGAAGAACTTCTCTCGTTGAATAATGCCTCATCTGACGACTGTTGAAGCTTGAAAATGGAAGGATTTAGACCCGGCGAAGAAGCAAGTCTTCTTCTTGACGTCTTGGCTTCAAATTCTGGCAAGTTTGAGCAACGACGTTTCTTCTTTGAAGTAAAACAACAATCGATTACCAGCTGGGCTTTAGAGCGAGTTTTAAAGCCATTCTTGCCCTTCTTCAGCGTTGTTTTCATGTGAAGAGTCACGCCTTTGAAGCTGGGATCACAAGGATTTACACTTCGCACCGGTTTAAGTGGTTTTCTAGGACTCACTCGTTTGTCGGTTTGAGCAGACTTCTTTGGTGTCTTGAACAAAATCTTCTGTTGGTCGAAATCTTCAGTTGATGTTTGGCTTGACCCGGCGCTGTCGTCACTACTGGGAAAAGTGGAAAATATGTACATTTGAACGGAACAACAACCACTCCAAAGGGACGAAAGTTTGAGCGCATTATCACTTTTCAATTTGCAAGCATATAGTCTTACGTTTCGCAAACTGCTCGTTGTCAAAGTGATTGACAACAAAATTTAATTTCAACTTTGTACACACTTTGTACACAGCAGTCTAGGGGAAAACAAGTATCACCCTGATTTCTCACCTCGCACATGTGATTTTAAAATTTAGCGACTCCTATAATTACTAATCATTGTTAAAAAGGGGCAAACAACAAAAACATTTCTTTCTCGGGCTTTGAAATGTAAATCACACTTAGCGTATGGTTCCAATTTTGTTTCATGGTGGAAAGGGGTTGGAAAATATTCTCACCTTATTGGCCATGGGCTTTCGATATGTTCACAAGATTCATTTTCTACACTTGAAGGTAAACAGTCGGAACGTATTTTAGGATTTGGGGTCTTTCAGTGAGACAAAACATGAAATCGGAATGAGCGGGCAAGCTTTTATAACGTAAATCTACATCTTTTTTAATTCAGAGTAGACAAAAGTCTTCTCGTCGTTGCTTTAGCAGGTCTTGGCTAAACTTAAAAGTTACCCTTGAAAATAAATAGACTGAACAAAGTATATACCTGGAAAATACAAAAGCACTGGTCGAACAGATGTCATCATCGTGGCTTGGAGTTGTGGAGTCCGAAGAAAAGCTAGCATTCGGCTCATGGCTACGATACTTCTCCTCTTTCATCTTAGATATGGGATCATAGGTTGCTCCACTCATGTTGGGAAAAAATCCCTCATATCTCCGAAGATCAGTTAGAGATTTAGGTACTCCATTGGAGTGGTAAATCATATGTTTTCCGAAGAAAGAAGCCATATCTCCAACCGACCTGCTGTTCGTACAAAAGATCGCACCGAAGTACAGAGCGGCGTGCGGCTCAACAAGTTTGAGTTCCGCGCCAGGCAGCTTCGAACCAATCAAATTGCAAGAATGTGGCGCGCAATCGTAGAGCGCACGGTGGCAGCTTGACAATTTCCCTCCTCTTTTTCACAAGTTTTTTAAAAACATACTTTCATTAAAGGAACAAAACAATCTTTTTGTAAAAACTTTGTCCTCAAAAGATATTAATTTCGATTACATAAACAGAGGAATTGGGAATTTATCTTCTAGGTAGATCAAACAGCGATACTGTGGTCATACATTGCTTCGTATCTACTTGCAAAATCTACCATTGTTAGTACAGTTATGTCAACCCGAATATATTCTCATTAGACCGAAACTGCCTTTTATATTTATGCATACAACAGCTGATTACTTGGCACCACCCATATATTTAATCCCTTGCATTACTAATTAGATTTTATGAACTATTAGATTTTTTGTCTATCAGGCTCGATCAAGAACATTCAGTTCTTATCGGATCATACCCGGCTCACATTCAAAAACACTTTCTGCCCTGATCATCCGAACGTAAATTAACAGCATACTTTGGAAAATTAATTTACGTCACTGAGGGCGAAGCCTTGCATGCCGGTCTCACGGCAACGAACTGAAAAGCTGTTCGGGAGACAAAATGGGCTGTAAAAGGGGTAATACATTCATGTCCTATATACACCAAACATTTAGAGCATTGTAACTCTTGTGCTTTCCAAGATATCTTGCTGAAAAAAATTCATCAAGTAAGAAACAACGTGTAGAAATATAAGGTCTTTTGCTGCAAACGTTTTCGTGTAATTATCGATTGAACACTCAAACAGGTCTTCAAGAACGGCTCCAAAATATTGGACATGAATGTATTACCGTAAAAGGCTCGTTCCCCAGCTGTTTTAGTCCCTTCACGCCAGACCTCGCGTGCAAACAAGCGAACAACGACATACCATTAAGCGCAGGGGCGCAGCTGCCTTTAAGCCATCAAGCCCGGGCTTAACAGGAATTTTGAGACAAAATAAGTTGCTATTGATGCAAATGAATATATGAAAGACTATATATTTGAACTGCGGAGTAATATGTAATGACATTAATTGATCATCGCAGTTATGTGCAAACTTAAGCAGCTGTGAAATTTAAGCCTGAAAGAAACTCAGGCCTGAACGGGATTCGAACCCATGACCTCTGCGATACCGATAAGTTGTTATTATTAGCTCTCAGTGTACGCGCGCTGTGATTGGTCAATTTAGCGGGCCGTACTTCACTGTACGGCCCGCTAAAGTTTGTTTTGGTCGCCAAAATGACTCCAGAGATATAATAAATATCTTATTAACCTCGTTTTCTCGGTCCGTACTGTAAAATAGGGATCCTCGTTCCGTATTTTACAGTACGGACCTCGAACTCGATTAATAAGAGGGATTTATTACTTTGTCATTTTAGGGGTCTTTTAATCTCTTATAGTAAGGAGAAGCGTATCTAAGCTTTTTAGACGTTCGACAATTCAACAGAGTAATAAAATTCAAATCATTATCTAGTTTATTCGGAGCCTCTGATCGTAAGCGGCTTTAGGTCGTGTTCACATAGCCGTGTGCACAAAGCCCATGGCAAATACTACACGGGGTCTTCACTGAACACTATATCTACACTTTTTATCAGGGATTGGTTGAAGCCAGGTGTCCATCAAGGTGCTCCTATTGAAGCTTAGAGCGAAGACTCAATTAAGGTAATCATGCTATCACTCTACTTATAATTATGCGGTCAGTGAGCAAATAACCCAAATCAGCCAATCAGATTACTTCATTCCAGTATCGGACAAGTACAGTGGCTCGATTCCTCAAAATTCCCGTAGCTCCATTTTTGGTTGGAGTTTACAGAACTAAGTCTCCCAGGGGGTTTTGGAAAATAAGGGAACGAAGGTGAAATATCGTAAGGAATCGAACAAGGAAACATAACTCCAGTTTTAGGGACGGACCATTAGAAAAGTGATGGGGGGGTGGGGGGGTGGGGAAATTTCAGCTTGCACAATTTTTTTTTTTCGCTCACTGCCTTTGCAGGAATTTTTTTTTTCAGGTGAACCTCTCTGCACGATTTTTTTTACTACGTGTGACAAAGTCACAATTGGACCTTCCTTCTGCATGAATTTTTTTTTTCCTTCTTCTTTGCATGAATTTTTTTTTTTTTTGGCATTTTTGCCTAGCATGAATTTTTTTTTGTTTTTTTCCCCACCCCCCCCCCCATCACTTTTCTAATGGTCCGTCCCTTAATCTAAAACTATTGCATTGATCTGCGACAAGAGAAAATGAGGAAAGAGAACATAACCCCGTCTGATATCATAAGGGGACAGAATCTATTTTTAACGTGGAATCTATTTATATCTCGTTCCATGGCTGCGCGGTTTCCACATGGCGCCTTGAAATTACAACCACGTGATGAGAACGACATCAGCCATTGGTCAGTTAAAATAGTTTTCGGATATAAAAATAGCGATCATAAATTAGCTTTCCGGTGGGTCCAATCAGTTACAGGGAATTTAGAGAAACGAGTCTTCTGCAGTTCAGCGTGAGCCTGCAGATTTTGAACTTTCAATTTTGCTTTGTATGTTAAGACCGGATCAATGTCGGTATCTGAGCAACTGTGCACCTACCCCTCCCCTAACCCAACAAGTTGTAATAAGTTAAAAAGTTAGCGTTAATGGCTTAGGGGAGGGGTAGGTGTACAGTTGCCCAGATACTGACAATAATCCTTAGGACCCTGTAAGGCCGATATTCCTTCAATTCACCGCGGCCCTCACGATTACTCAAAAAGGTAAATAACAGCAAGAACAACAACAAAAACAGCAACGCTTATTACATTCAACACTAGCTATAATAAAATTTTGTATACCCAAATTTAAAAGCTATTCGAGTTGGGTGGAGCAGAGATAAATTTATAATAGATAATTAATATATTTACGATGACAGAGATTACGAAAAGAAGTATTTAATATTTAAGAATAATGTCAGTGTACAAGAGCGACTGAATGTTTCTATGCGTCGGTTTGTCGATCTGTGTGCTTTGTTGTTTCTACTTGAAGCTAAAACTATATCATAAAGCGAATGAAGAAGCCTAAGCCGTGTATTACACTGTGATTAAAACACTTCGGGCATTTGAGAACACTCGAGAAATGTAGAAACCACTCGCCTCAGTACGGCTCGTGTTTTCTACATTTCACTCGTGTTCTCAAATGCCCGTCGTGTTTCACTTAATACACGGCTTAGGCTTCTTTATTTGTTAAATAAGGTTCTACAGTGGAATGCAGATTAAAATTCTGTTTAATTGATTGTTGATAATCTTAAAATTCAATAATATTTGACTAAACGTTTTACTCTACATGAAGGATATCATAAATATCAAGTTAAGATTCTTTCGAGGGGAAGAACAGAGGGATAGCAGCGATAGGGAATTCATTCAATAAGACTAATTGAAACAATATCGTTTGACAAAATGCCTAATTCTATGAATAATTTCGTAAGTTTCTAGATAAATTAAAATATCGAAAAGTAAACTTGTTATTTTCCTAGAGAAGTCGTTCTTTCTAATGTTTCTTAGTGTTGAGAAATGTATGACCTTTGTGGATAAGTTGACAAGTTTCCCGAAAAACAACGTTAAAATTTAAAAATTCCATAGAGAAGTAAATTCTTGTGGAGTAGAGAAATAGATGGAAAGAACGAGATAAAAGCAAACTAAAATGGTTGATACTAAATGAATGTAAATATATGAGAATTTCGTATATGAAAGATCCTCGCAGTTACGTAAGTGACATAGTCAGTTGTCAAGATAAGACCTGGAAAAATTCAGGATTGAACTGGATTCGAACCCATGACCTTGCGATACCGGTGTAATGCTCTAACCAACCAACTGAGCTATGAAGCCAACTGCGACCTGGTCATTTGTGAGTTCGTACTAGACCCATAGAGGATGGAGAAATGAATGTAAATGTCTGAGGATTTCATATATATAACAACGACAACAACAACAATTTATTGAAACAGGCATTTACAGTCTGAACAATACCTACCCACAAGTAGTTAAAAACTAGTCGAGGCAGGTAGGTATGACTAAGTTAAACTTATTACAATTACGTTTTCTTTGGCTCTATACATGTTTTTATTTACAAGAATTTCAGATAAAGAGCAATAAAAGATTATGAAATAGCAAAATGAAATAAAAAAAAAACAAAAAAATATTTGGTTCACTGTCAATATTGTTAGTCGAAGTTACAGGAATTACCCTATTTTTACCAATTTTTCATTATTTCTAGGATCGAAGATGGTTGAAGGTATAGATTCTCTTGTTTGAAGATTTTAATAAGTGTTTCATGAATTTGTTTTTTGAATAAGTTTCTACTTGGAGTCTTTTTAATAATTTCAGGTAAAGCGTTCCATAAACGTACTCCAAATCGAGAAAATGAGTTCTTTAGTTGTTCAAGGCGAGAAGGTATGAGAAAGAATTTGTTGGTAGTGGCTGATCTGGTATTATAAGAATGAATATCTGAAACATGCATAAATAAATTTTGAATACGAGCAGATGCTAGCTTGTTCTGGATATCGTACATATATATGTGCGCTGTGGTATAAAGATATTTAACAAAACGCTTGAGCGCGTTTACGCAGATGGGTAATATGTAGAAAACTTTATTCTTCCCACGATCATGCAGGCCCCCGAAGGAAAACCTGTGATATATAAGTTAAATAGAATTAAAAAAAGCCGGGATAATAAGTCATCCAAGAATTCAATCTCCGGTCACTATTTGAGAAGTGAACAAAGTGGTTCGACTAGAGAACTTCTTTCTCCACATATGATGAACATTCCGGTAGTGTTGTGCGTGATCGGCTGTTGCGTTTATCCACACCGATGGACCCCTGAACTCGAACGTGATTCCAGTGTGGACTGGAGCCAATGAAATCGTATATACTAAAAAAACATGGCTATATGTGACTACGATAAAAAAAGGAAGAAACACGGCAAATGAATCGAAGAATTCAATATAAACAATTCAAGCGATTCTATCGACGAGGTGCCCAGTTCGAACTCTAAAAAGGTGCTGGAGTCAGCTTGGAAATCGCGCAAGTGGTTGAAAGCTTAATTTGCCCCCGTAAATTCTAGATTCCTTGGTGGCGCAGTGGTATCGCGCGCACTTGCCCTTCAATCTGATGTTTCGCTAGGGCTCGAGTTCAAACCTCGGAGGATGATAACTTATACTCTTGTTGAAAAAACGCGAACACGTATCGCGCGATGCGAGAATCGTTGAAAAAAAAAAAAACGTGCCAATTTGTGACTAAAAAAGAAAGGAAAGAGAAAAAAGGAACTCTCCCGAAACCTGGACTCGTTCGCTTTCTGCATCCCGCATAATTAAATGAAACATCCTCGAACTTAAAAATGACCGCCTTCCAATTGTCTTAATAGCAGCGTTGCGCTGGTGTCGTCGGAATCTTGTTCAAGCCAGAATTTTTTCAGGTCTTTTCTTGGCAACTGACTACATAACTGCGAGGATCTTTCATTTATCAAATACGGTTGATACTGTTCGGGAGCTTTCCAAAGAGTGGTTACACTGCATTGTTTGATCAGCAGATAAAAAAAAGAGCCACACTGGATAGTCAAACAAACAGTGCCAGAGGACAGCATCGATACACTACTGTCCAGTAGCTTTCCGAAGACTGCGCATGCTGGCTGGCTGTTTGTTACTAGTCAGATTACCCATTGGCCGCCCAAGCTCGAATTTCAGCACTACCATGGGTGACTTAGTCAAGTTTTGCCTTCACTGCGGTTTTTGGGTGCACATGGAGCAAAAGGTGACAGAGTGAGTCACCCACCGGGTAGTGTTGAAATTCGACACCGTTGGACGATTCACTATCACAAGCTTGAGTAGAAAGGAATGGTCTTTAAGTTTTAAGTAGAATTTGCTCATTTTTTGCGAGATGCTCGAATATTTTCGGAATTGAGACATTCCCTGAGAGTAGATTAGACGGCGTTCTAGACCAGAGAGCGAAGCTTGGGCCTAGTAGGGAGAACAAGGACATATGCATATAATTAGACAGTTTGGAGTTGGTCGCCATATTGAATGACTTTACGACCGCCATATTGAATGTTTTATGGAATATATGATTTTAAGGTTGCCATGTTGAATGGATTACGTTATGGTCGCCATATTGAATTCATAAACAGCGCCGGAAAAAGGGGTATAAATTACAGTAAACGCCCGAGAAAATCGCTGTCCTCTTAAAGGAAATTATGCATGCGGGCCGGGCATGTTGAGGCGCGCATACAGCAAGGCACTAATATACTGAATATACCTTTACATTAACCACACAACGCATAGTTTCACGTTCAAAAAAAATAGTTTATTGTTCACACTAATAAAAATACAGTTCAGTAACACTGTCCTTCAATTATAGTAAAATGAGACTCCAGTGTCCTTGTCTGTAGCTTGATATAATGGTGGAATGTCCTTTTTGACATCTTCTATGACGACAAATTGTCTCTGTAGCTTGGGTTTTATCGGTTGTTGGTTGTTGGACTGCCCGTGATGAGATGTACAATAAGACTCTTCATCTGCTCACTGAAAATATCGACAACTGTCTTTTCTGCGACAGGTAAGATAGGGTCTGAATGGATTTTTCTCTGATCTTGACACTCTCGTGGTTGGTACTTCCTTGTGGTGACACAGAGGTACCTGACCTCCCGCTTGTAGCTTGTAGTCAGGAATCACGCGATCTCTCAGGCACTGATGATAACCGTGGATATTATCTTCATGACAGAAGACGGGACATTGTCTCCAGTCCAAACAACGTAAGCATAGCCAGAAATTCCGAACCAAAGTGGGCGGTGCTTATTTCTGTTACGCACCAGCACACATGATAACCTGTCAATAACGCTAGGGTGTGATTGGTCCATCTGTTAAAGGTCAACCAAAATGGCGTCGCGTAATAAAACTCAGAGAGGGTATTTATCCGAGCTAAATGCTAAATGCTGATGCCGACTTTGTTTTGCCAAAGAAAATAATTAAGTACACAAGGTCTACTTATTGGGAAGTCGAAAAGCTCGTCGAAAGACGTGAAAGAAATGGAGCGGTAAGTGTTTGGCTGTAGCGCATGATTTCTTTTTGCCCGAAAACCAACAAAAAAAAAATAATAATTCCAAAATTCCCTCCAAAAAAGCATTATCCACCGAGCCTCCAGCCTCGTAATCACACCATGTAGCTACCAGTCTTTTATCTGTCGTTGAGCTGATGGTATCAAAATGGCGATCGTTTTGGCACAGAATTTAGTACAATTACTGTTCGTGGATGCCTTCATACTTGCTGAAAGTAAGCTAAAAAAGCCGCAAGATTTTCGGGGTTTACAAAGTCTTTTTTGCCGTAAATGTGGAATACCATCTTTGAACTTAAATTATTTGATTGGGATGGATCGATTCCAGCAGACGATTTCAGCTGAGTCAAGATGTTGAAAGTGTCATTGACGAAGGTACGCGCCATTTTAGTGTGTTGTAAAGGGCATTTATTCGGAACAAAATAACCAAGAAAACCGCAACGAGTGTTTGATTTACCAAAACAAAATAATTATGCAATGAAAGTACTGATGCATATTATTCGATCTAACATTGGGATGGGGTTGTTGCATCGATTGTACGAATTTTATAAGCTGGTTTTATATGAATCTCATACTGATCCTTCTCTCTTCAGCAAGTTTAATATTCTAAGTGTTACGGTCTATTGCACACGCCCGGTTCGAAATTTCTGGCTATGTAACGTTCACCTGAGGCAGGAGTAATAACTTCAAGATCTTTCAGACAGAGTTCACACTTGGAGTAGCTCATCATCGAAATTGTGATGAGAAAGAGTCACTGACATTATGAATGTATGAATACGTTAGTTCTTTTGGGAACCAGACAAACAGGTTTTTTGAAGATCGGATACAAGTTTGTACGAGAAATACTTTTAGGCGCTTTACTTTAACCACCGAAATTTTTTTTTCCTGTTAAACCGGAATGACACAAACCAGTCACTGAATGTTTCTGCTGATAATTTATGAAAATAAAGGAACTGCATGGATGGAACAAATGATCAACCAACAACTCTTTGCGTTGGACATGGACGCTTTATATTATCGTTTTTAACCGACTGTGTTTGGGTGAGAAAGTGATACCATGTCTGAATAAGCTTTGAAATCGATCTTGTAGTGAGCTGGAACGTGCCATGAACAAACAGGCGAGGCCAAAGACGCGTATTCATTGCATGGATGTATCCGTTGAATGATATTGCAAGAAAAAGAAGACCTTTTGTAGACAACATCCAACTCGTTCGAAAGTGTACCTCGAAGGATTGTTGGATATTTGTTGCGACAAATAGTCTCGTTATTCCGTGGTTACTGGCCGTAACCCATGAAACAACCCAGGAACTTATTAAACAGACATTTATACGTGGTGCAACAATAAATGAATTTCATAAATTGAAGGTGAATTTAAAACGTCGCAAACAGCTACTTGAGAAGCAAGTCACATATCCACGAAATTCAAAAACTAGTGAAGTCAAACCTTTGAATGTTAGTTACTTCGATGGGTAGAATATTGCACAACAAAGAAACACTAAACAAACCTAAAGTCTATGCGAAAGGTTAAACTGAAGGCCGCAAACAAATTGTTCACAACGTGTTGGCACTGAGCGTTCAGCTTACAAACTCAAAGACCAAAAACCAAAAAGGTATCAAGCCAAGTTACACGGGAACCCTTTCAAAATTGAATTCGCAAAAGTTTTGTTTTTCTTGACAAAGAGAAGTTCTGAATTAGCATATCATTCTGCGAATGAAAAGTGAAAACAATGAGATGTAATTAGTTTTAAAAATCGCTCATTGAAAGTGGACAAGTACTTAAAACATGTTTACCTCTTAAGCATTGTTCCACTGAGAGATGTTTGAGAAATTTACAAAACATGAATTAGGATTAGATCTTCGGTTAAAACACAAAGTTCTCTTGGTCGTAAAAATAGACAACTTTACAAACAGTGAGCGACTTTCGGCTGATAATTTGCAAATAGCCGCTTTGCTTGGAGGCAGTTTTTGCCAGGTTGTTAAGCCAGGAGGAACTGATTACAATAGCGGCAATGGCCTCTTTTTAGGAAGAGGCGTTCTGCCACTTGGAACGTGACTCACACCGTGTTAGTGAAAGCTCTTTAAGCGTACAAAAGATACACTTGTTTTACTCACGAAGCGCTAGTTTACCGTCACTATTTGTTTAACTGGACTTTACAACAAACAATTACGCAAATCATAGCATCCGCAAACTTAACCAGGGGTGGATGCTTTACTTACACTTAGAGCAAACAAACTGTTCGCCCTGTTGGCACTGAACGCTCAGCTCGTAGAGTCAAACAAACAGGAAGAAAGCGAATTCGGATGAGACCTAGTCGAGAAGATGAAGTTCTGATTTCGCATTTGACCATGAAAGTGAAGATAACGAGGTGTAATGAGTATATTGAAATGCGCTCATTCACGCGGTATCGAGCCGTTTTTGTTCAAAAGAAGACAAAGACAATGCGGGAAAAACAGTTAAAAACTTTGCCAAACGTGTCCGACGCAACTAAATTAAACACACTGGGCACCTTAAGAGTTTTGAAAAAACCCCGTAAACCTTTGTCTGCAATTGCAATAGAAAAGGGTAGTTTCAAGCCAAAACAAATCTTGTTTCATCTAGTTTTGATTTCTGTTATCAGGACTGCGTACGCTTGGAGCAATTTAAACTTGCTCTTTGAAAGCAGTTTCACCTTACGGCAGAACTCGGAGGTACTTTTCTAAATTGTTTACAATAGTGACAATTTCTTCCTTTTTAGTACAAACCATCCTGCTCGCTCACGATGGAGCATTGCTCCTCAAATTCACAATAACGAGAGTCGGTTTCTCGGACGAAAACAGAAAGGCATGTTTTACTACGAGATGATAAGAATGAACTTTGTATAGGAACGTGCTCTGGAATAAGAGAGCAATCTATTCCTACTCGCAAAAGATGGAGCATTGCTCTCAAACTGCGCAAAAGATGGAGCATTGCTCTCAAACTGCAGAGTATCGGCATGGATGCTTGCATTAAAACCAAAACGTGTGTTTGAGTAAGGTTTCACAATAAACACCGACCAGAAGATCTTTTTTTTTGTTGTGTGTGTGTGTGTGTGTGTGTGTGTGTGTGTGTGTGTGTATGTGTGGCAACAAAATACACAGCCCGGAGTGAATTTGGCGATCGGGGAGAAATTTCATAGTTCCAAGTTGACAATAATAGTTTTATTAACCAGCTGATAAAAATGTACAAATGCTCAATGAATAAAGAGGAAGGAGATAAGATGAACAGAGCTTGTCATGGAATGACTATGGATGTTTTTGTTTGCAACCAAATTTTTCAAGCACACCGTGGGTAACAACTCGGCCAGACACGCTTGTTATCGACCACGCTGGGAAATTTTACTGCCAAATGTGGCCAAGTTGAGTGCACAATAGGTTGGTCAGCCGTAACACCCCACACAATACTTCATGAGTGTGACACTTGAAAGGCCATGTGTGTTTGGGCACTGAATATGTGTACGAATGAAGTATTAACCTTCCTGATTCGAACAAATTAAAAATGGCTGCTGTTGTGAGGCTACTTCATTATGCATGCTGTACTTGAATTGTCTTGGGAAGTTCGCGTGCAAACATTTCTTGCTCGGCTACAACATGCGTAATGAAGTAGGGACCTGAGCGGAAATCATTCCGAATATTATCCTCGGTGCACTTACTGTAGGCCGGTCTGAACTACTGTCTCTATGGACAATTTAGATAAAGGAAAAGTGGAGAAGGCTTACGAAGACCTTAAAAATCTTGTGGAGCCAATTACAGAGCCATTTCGGACCATCGAGGTCAAAACATAGGCATCGCGTTGGCCAGTACTACCCCATGATTTAACGCAAAGCAGAGAGATGGTACAAGCAGTTTATGAGAAGATTATCGTTTAGGTGTGCTCCGAGAAGTCCTTGGAAAGTTTTTATAAAGGTGGAATTGCCTACAGAATTATTCCAAATTATACGGACACTTGCGTCAACCACAAACTACGGCTTATTCACCGGCGAGACCAAAAGAAACACAAGAAGGCTGTCTTGGCGTTTACGTCTTTTGCCAGGGCCGGTAAAAAGTCTTTTTAATAAGATTATGGGCACCTCTTACTCAGATGATGAGTTTCTCAAGAAGAAGTTCAAGAATAAGAAGAGAATTGAGGCTATTGTAAATGAGGAGAAGCAGTTTGGAATGACATACGATTTTGATTAGGAAATTTTACAATTTGATTTTTGTTATAGTGTTTGCAATATGCACAACTTCCCAATACACACATCGGTACTTCTGTAAGTTGTACTCATTTCCATGAGTTAAAGAGTACACATTTAAACCATGAACAATAACTTGTACTTGTTGATACAAAGAAAACATTTTGGTTCCTATTGTCTACGATGTTGTAGGTAACTTATAGTAGAGTGCACTCACTTTATCTGTGAAACAAATAATACTAGCTACTACTAAATAGTGTTGATTAGACAACAGGAAACAAAGAAATTAGCATAATTTAACACCTATTTTGTACTGTTTATATTTCACGGATTAAGTGTGTGCGCTCTAATACATTTATTTGTTTTGTTATAAGGTGCTCATGCTAAATTCATGAAATAAATATTACTAAAGATACAGCTTGCTAAACAGTGTAGAGTAAATACACTTAATTCCTGAAACAAACATAGTACAAAGTAGGCGATAAATAATGCTAATTTGTTTGTTTTCTATTGTCTCATCAACACTATTTATTATAACTAGTAATATTTGTTTCACAGATTTAGTGCTTCTACTCTAGCATAATTTAGTGCTATTTGCTGTGTAATTATACGTTCACTGGTTTAGAGGGAGCACTTAACCATTGTATATAAATATAAACACAAGGAATGAGTCAAATACAAATAACTTTTATTCCATTAAAGTCAAATACATAGACATTTTTTTTATAATCTCATAATCAGTATATATTGAGTATTTAAAGATGCATTTAAAACATACAAACATAAAATAGTTTTGCATTATTCATTGTTATGATTTCCCGGTCAATAGACAGTATTTGAAAAGGCACAACATCAAAGGCATAACAACTGTTATTGATTGGTTATAAATAGTTAAAATCAGTTATCAATCAGTTTTCCTTTTTTAGAGTAACAAAGTCAATTTATTTGAACTGTAAAAAAGTATTGGTGATAGTACTGCACTGTTTTTACTACAGTCAGTCATATTTCTTTTACAGTTTAATGTGAATAGAACAAGTCTATCTCAAAATTACTTTTTGGCTCTTTTTAGCATATTTGTATGCAGAGCTTTTGAGTATTGATAGATAGATATATACTTTAAGTGGGTATTTTCAAATGAATAAATATAAAGTTAAAAAATAAAGTTAGAAAGCAAACACTAAAAGTGTGTAACATAACTAGTTCAAAATAAAAACAACAAGAAAACAAACTTATTAATTTTTTCCTTCTGCTTAATTTGTGCCATTCAGCTGTCCTAGCTAATTAAAGTAGTACTACTGTTTCATGGATTTAAATGCAATTTTTACTGTACATTTTTATATGTACACAATAGAACAGCAATGAAGCAATTAGAGTGGTTTTTATAAACCCATGAAACAAAAAAGTAATCAGAAAAGAGTAATAGCCAGATTCACACAATAGAAAACAAAGTCTTGAGTTGAATGCATGCATGATTTCCATGACCAGTCCATGATTGTCAGGACAATATTACTTACTTGCTAATTAATTCGGCTCGAATTCTTCCTCAAAGCATAATTTATTAAAATTGCTTTGATTTTCTTAAAAATTCTTCTTTTAATTCAGACCTCCTTTGAGCGAGATCGCCTATGGGAAATCGCAGTTTTTCTGTAGTTTTGGTCGTTCTTCGCGGAGCTCTTCGCTTCTTGCTCCCCATCAGCCACAGCAGCACTCAATGCCACCTAAAAATTCACCAATTTTGTGACAAATTTTCAATATTAAATAAATAACAATCAATGTTCTCGAGGTTCCAAAAATATTTAGTAGAGTCAAAAGTGTGGTTCTATGGTTTTAATTTGTTCATAAATCCTACACGAAGGCAAAAAAATAAGAAATAAAACAAGGTACTCACACTTCATATCGATGATTGCTCTTCAGATGTCTATGCCAACTTTGCTCCGGAGCAAAAATGCGAAAAAAAAGTGAAAATATAGCAAATATGGTACGAGAAGAAAGCTCACGATGCGAAGAAACGATTTGTCTTTGGTGCAAAACAGATAAACTAGCTGCCAGGCTTCTATGGGCCAATAAAACTACAATACCAGCTGCGGATCGAATGAATCAATATCGGCCGAGCTCAATTGTCTCTTTAAGAGCCAATGTCGGAAAATATCGAGAATCTCAAATCAGTTCCAAAAATTCGAATTTTGGCTGATACCACCCAAACATCCCTTTGGGCGAACTATTTCAAGAAACGATATTAAGAAATCCCCAAGCGCTTTACATTTTGAGAATTTTAGAAAAGTTCCAAAATTCGCAAAAAATACATTTTTTAATTCGGGAAACGGGTGCAAATTTCAACATATTTCAACGAAACAGTACAAGCGCGCAAAAGCTCCTATTGACATGATATTACTCATGTATTTAGCAGACATCCACAGCTTCAAGACCCCGTAAAAAGGTTTTGCAAAATAACTATTTTAACATAGTTTCTGGCTTTTATTGTGTGCGCTCTGATTGTGTGTTGTTTTGGTAGTCAAAATAACGCCCAACTTCAACCGTCAAAAGTCGATCCTGGTATGTCACAAATTGAAAAAACTACTATACCAAACGAAAGAACTGTTATTTTTTTAATTACACCTGAAGTTTTAGCTCTGCGAATTTAAACACGTGCGAGTAATAAAATTTCAACTTGTGCCCCCCAAGTCGCCTGTCCGCGACAAGAACGGGAATGTAAACAAAGGAAAACATATGCAAATCGAGGAGAAAATCGTACGGAAGTTATGACTTACCCCTCAAAGCGCAAAAAAAATTGATCGAATTCTGTTACCTTAACAGGTATTTCTATCTGAGAGACTAATAAAACGAAATTATCCGTCCAATAATAATAAAAAAGCTATAAAAAGGACTGGAGGGCTAGGGTCATGAAGTCGCCTCGGATGCATCAGAACTCGTGTGTATGGTTCCGGAGGTAAAAAAGCTTCTAAAAAAGCTTTCAAAATGCACCATGGAGCAAGCAAACAATCTCAGTAAAAATAGACTGATATTTTGAGGTATGATAGAAATGAACCATTGTAAGTTTATTTTTACAATTAAATAAAATGACAGAGGAGCGCCGGCCATCGACAGTTCGATTTTAAATGGTCCGTCCCTTGGCTATCGTACTCAATGTTAAGTACAAAAAACCGAAACAAGATTCAACGAACTAAAACATATATTACAATAACCTTTAAAAAGTATAATGCTAACTTGAGAATTAGATTTCCCGCATCGCAAAGTTTAAGTTATGTAAATATCAGGACTGTTTACTTACTGATCTTATGTCGTGTTACATGCTCCAAGTTCCACAGGAGAAGAGTAAAACCCTCCGTCTTGTTTATACATTTCATAAAAAAAGACTAACTTATTTGTTTCCTAGAACTATAGATAGGGAGTTAATAATCCTCCCATAAACACAGAAAACGAAGAAGCCAATTCGTCTCGTTTTTGGTGTTGTGTTACCTGTCACATTTTTCAAGTCACGTGTTTTGCTGTACACGGTTTGTGAAAATGAAATACAAAACACATTATTTAGTTATTTCTTTTAAGGTAGTCACCTGCAAAACATCGCACAACTGTCAATGAATAAAGAAGGACTGTGCAATCAAAACTAACAGAATCTCCTGGAGCACACAAGCCATCTCCGTTTAAATTTTCATTAACAAAACATCATCTTCTATTCAGAATTTCCCGCTGTAACACAGATCCAAATCTCGGCATTAACGAAACATCTATCCTCTGAGAAATGCATACGGTCCTTGGAAAAACACACTCTTATGGATCTTACTAGAAGAGGGTGTCGGTGTCGTGCCAACCTTAAGAACCACCAGCGTTGCAAACAAACAATCCAGAGAACGTTTAACAGAGGGTGGGCCTTGCGACCCGCTAAGAAGGCGTACAGTTTTAGTGAAAAGCAGAAGGCCTACCTCACTGCTAAATTCAACATTGGTCAGTCCACTGGACGGAAAGTCGACGCACGTCTTGTAGCCTCAGGGCAATAAAATATATTTTTGTAATTCTTTCCCACTCCAGAACTTTTTTAATGATCCGCCCGTTTCCTTATAAAAATGGAGCAGTGCGTGGCAGAGATTTGCCACACACCCGAAGAGGTACTCTACATGGGCCCTCCTCAACTGGTGTCAAACACTTTTTAGGATTAATACCCTTAAGGGTCATTGAAAGATATCACCAAAGCTCTCATGACTCTTGCGTGGTTTCTTCTTCTTTCTTTCCTTTCCTTAACTCAAGGGATGTCGGAAGAAGAATGACCCTGGAAAGGGGCTTGAGGGCTCCGCCGGCATGGGTACGATTGGCACCCCTATTCAGGGAAGAACCTCCACCTACACCTCCACCTCCGAACGACCCACCTTCATGAGAGGGAGGGCGACGGGAAACTAAACATTTTATGGGGATGGCCTAATAAAGTACAAGTTAGTTACGATTCGGATATGTGATACAGCGGGAAATTCTGAATAGAAGATGAGGTTTTTGTTAATGAAAATTTAAACGGAGATGGCTTGTGTGCTCCAGGAGATTCTGTTAGTTTTGATTGCACAGTCCTTCTTTATTCATTGACAGTTGTGCGATGTTTTGCAGGTGACTACCTTAAAAGAAATAACTAAATAATGTGTTTTGTATTTCATTTTCACAAACCGTGTACAGCAAAACACGTGACTTGAAAAATGTGATAGGTAACACAACACCAAAAACGAGATGAATTGGCTTCTTCGTTTTCTGTGTTTATGGGAGGATTATTAACTCCCTATCTATAGTTCTAGGAAACAAATAAGTTAGTCTTTTTTTATGAAATGTATAAACAAGACGGAGGGTTTTACTCTTCTCCCGTGGAACTTGGAGCATGTAACACGACATAAGATCAGTAAGTAAACAGTCCTGATATTTACATAACTTAAACTTTGCGATGCGGGAAATCTAATTCTCAAGTTAGCATTATACTTTTTAAAGGTTATTGTAATATATGTTTTAGTTCGTTGAATCTTGTTTCGGTTTTTTGGACTTAACATTGAGTACGATAGCCAAGGGACGGACCATTTAAAATCGAACTGTCGATGGCCGGCGCTCCTCTGTCATTTTATTTAATTGTAAAAATAAACTTACAATGGTTCATTTCTATAATACCTCAAAATATCAGTCTATTTTTACTGAGATTGTTTGCTTGCTCCATGGTGCATTTTGAAAGCTTTTTTAGAAGCTTTTTTACCTCCGGAACCATACACACGAGTTCTGATGCATCCGAGGCGACTTCATGACCCTAGCCCTCCAGTCCTTTTTATAGCTTTTTTATTATTATTGGACGGATAATTTCGTTTTATTAGTCTCTCAGATAGAAATACCTGTTAAGGTAACAGAATTCGATCAATTTTTTTTGCGCTTTGAGGGGTAAGTCATAACTTCCGTACGATTTTCTCCTCGATTTGCATATGTTTTCCTTTGTTTACATTCCCGTTCTTGTCGCGGACAGGCGACTTGGGGGGCACAAGTTGAAATTTTATTACTCGCACGTGTTTAAATTCGCAGAGCTAAAACTTCAGGTGTAATTAAAAAAATAACAGTTCTTTCGTTTGGTATAGTAGTTTTTTCAATTTGTGACATACCAGGATCGACTTTTGACGGTTGAGGTTGGGCGTTATTTTGACTACCAAAACAACACACAATCAGAGCGCACACAATAAAAGCCAGAAACTATGTTAAAATAGTTATTTTGCAAAACCTTTTTACGGGGTCTTGAAGCTGTGGATGTCTGCTAAATACATGAGTAATATCATGTCAATAGGAGCTTTTGCGCGCTTGTACTGTTTCGTTGAAATATGTTGAAATTTGCACCCGTTTCCCGAATTAAAAAATGTATTTTTTGCGAATTTTGGAACTTTTCTAAAATTCTCAAAATGTAAAGCGCTTGGGGATTTCTTAATATCGTTTCTTGAAATAGTTCGCCCAAAGGGATGTTTGGGTGGTATCAGCCAAAATTCGAATTTTTGGAACTGATTTGAGATTCTCGATATTTTCCGACGATGGCTCTTAAAAGACTGGGTCAAGTGGACATTCTTTTGGCTGATAAAGGGGTAGAAATTTCCCACCGTGGACTCTTCTTTTCATGCCAAGTTCCGTTGCAAATTGGTTGCAAACAAAAACATCCATAGTCATTCCATGACAAGCTCTGTTCATCTTATCTCCTTCCTCTGCGAATTCAATTTTGAAAGGGTTCCCGTGTAACTTGGCTTGATACCTTTTTGGTTTTTGGTCTTTAATTTGAGTTTGTAAGCTGAACGCTCAGTGCCAACACGTTGTGAACAATTTGTTTGCGGCCTTCAGTTTAACCTTTCGCATAGACTTTAGGTTTGTTTAGTGTTTCTTTGTTGTGCAATATTCTACCCATCGAAGTAACTAACATTCAAAGGTTTGACTTCACTAGTTTTTGAATTTCGTGGATATGTGACTTGCTTCTCAAGTAGCTGTTTGCGACGTTTTAAATTCACCTTCAATTTATGAAATTCATTTATTGTTGCACCACGTATAAATGTCTGTTTAATAAGTTCCTGGGTTGTTTCATGGGTTACGGCCAGTAACCACGGAATAACGAGACTATTTGTCGCAACAAATATCCAACAATCCTTCGAGGTACACTTTCGAACGAGTTGGATGTTGTCTACAAAAGGTCTTCTTTTTCTTGCAATATCATTCAACGGATACATCCATGCAATGAATACGCGTCTTTGGCCTCGCCTGTTTGTTCATGGCACGTTCCAGCTCACTACAAGATCGATTTCAAAGCTTATTCAGACATGGTATCACTTTCTCACCCAAACACAGTCGGTTAAAAACGATAATATAAAGCGTCCATGTCCAACGCAAAGAGTTGTTGGTTGATCATTTGTTCCATCCATGCAGTTCCTTTATTTTCATAAATTATCAGCAGAAACGTTCAGTGACTGGTTTGTGTCATTCCGGTTTAACAGGAAAAAAAATTTCGGTGGTTAAAGTAAAGCGCCTTAAAGTATTTCTCGTACAAACTTGTATCCGATCTTCAAAAAACCTGTTTGTCTGGTTCCCAAAAGAACTAACGTATTCATACATTCATAATGTCAGTGACTCTTTCTCATCACAATTTCGATGATGAGCTACTCCAAGTGTGAACTCTGTCTGAAAGATCTTGAAGTTATTACTCCTGCCTCAGGTGAACGTTACTTACGTTGTTTGGACTGGAGACAATGTCCCGTCTTCTGTCATGAAGATAATATCCACGGTTATCATCAGTGCCTGAGAGATCGCGTGTTTCCTGACTACAAGCTACAAGCGGGAGGTCAGGTACCTCTGTGTCACCACAAGGAAGTACCAACCACGAGAGTGTCAAGATCAGAGAAAAATCCATTCAGACCCTATCTTACCTGTCGCAGAAAAGACAGTTGTCGATATTTTCAGTGAGCAGATGAAGAGTCTTATTGTACATCCCATCACGGGCAGTCCAACAACCAACAACCGATAAAACCCAAGCTACAGAGACAATTTGTCGTCATAGAAGATGTCAAAAAGGACATTCCACCATTATATCAAGCTACAGACAAGGACACTGGAGTCTCATTTTACTATAATTGAAGGACAGTGTTACTGAACTGTATTTTTATTAGTGTGAACAATAAACTATTTTTTTTGAACGTGAAACTATGCGTTGTGTGGTTAATGTAAAGGTATATTCAGTATATTAGTGCCTTGCTGTATGCGCGCCTCAACATGCCCGGCCCGCATGCATAATTTCCTTTAAGAGGACAGCGATTTTCTCGGGCGTTTACTGTAATTTATACCCCTTTTTCCGGCGCTGTTTATGAATTCAATATGGCGACCATATCGTAATCCATTCAACATGGCAACCTTAAAGTCATATATTCCATAAAACATTCAATATGGCGGTCGTAAAGTCATTCAATATGGCGACCAACTCCAAACTGTCTAATTATATGCATATGTCCTTGTTCTCCCTACTAGGCCCAAGCTCCGCTCTCTGGTCTAGAACGCCGTCTAATCTACTCCTGAGGTAGAAAGACTGGTGTTGTTCAGGCAATAGGGTCGATTGGTTACGGTGCACCGTTCTGCAGGTTTTTGGTCTTCCCTGATTGGTAAATTTCGACCCCGCTACTGTTCCTGTTAATTGCTGGGTGTTTACCATTTGCAGGAAGAAACCGGTTGGGGTAATCGATCGAAGGCAAAGGGCGGGCGAAGGGGTAATCGGGGTGAAGTCATGTTCACTGTGAGTCACAAGGGCTGCATCGTCAGCAAAGAGGAGGTCTCTCACGGTTGCTTGTCTAGTTTTGGTCTTCAGTCTGGAAAGATTGAAGATGGAGCCATCGCTTCTCCAGTGCAGTAGCACATCACCAGGTGTTTCAGTGCAAGCTCTTTGGAGGAGCACTGCAATGCAAATGCCAAACAAGGTTGGGGCCAAGACCCAGCCCTGTTTTACGCCACTCCGCACGCTGAAGCTCTGTAATCTGTCACCGTCGAACTGCACTGTGGCTTCCATCTCATCATGGAAGGACTTTATCAGGCTCAGTAGTTGGGGGGCATCCTATGGTTTGAAGGATGTGGAATACCATTACTTATAGATATTCTAATACAAAATATATTCTAGCTAAATACATTATACTAAAGGATACATGAAGTAGTTACGGAAAGATATTTCACAAGTCCGCTGCTCTCACTGGTGTTATACTTTCCAACACTTACCTGACACGAAATGGAGACATGGACATTGCACCTACCCCTCGTAACTGTCCCAGTTGGGCTAGTTACTTCCCACTTACCATCTAAGGGGTTTTTGGCTAACGGCCTTGTGGCCTGGCCTTTTTTCTTGTGAGTGGTATACTGGGTAGGGTTATTGCACCCACGTTAAAAATTCCATTCCATATTCTCACTTTCTCAGACTTCGACGTTTATGTAGTGATGTGTTAGACTTTTCCAGCAAATCAGTTCTTCAAGAACCGTGGCTACCCTGACTCAGTTGTGAAGACAGCTCAACAACGCGCTCAAACAATTGACCAACAGTCATTAAATGCAGCACCACAAACGTCACAGAAGGAAGAGAACCGGAGAATACCGTTGGCATTCACTTTTCACCCACTCAAACCTTCCTGTCAAGAACATCATTCTGAATAACTTCAAGTTACTTCAGAATGACGACGAAACAAGTAGAATCTTCTCACTACCACCATTCATCTCATTTAAACGTAACAAAAACGTAAGCGACTTTTTGGTTAGAAGTACACTAAATCAGACGAATCACCCGGCACCTTCAACTGCACACGCAAAAGATGCAAAACTTGCGCTTTCATCCACAACACGGACAAAGTAACAGGACCCAAGCGATCGATTAAAATCACCGACCGTTTCACATGCATTTCCGCCAATGCTATCTATTGCATAAAATGCACCTTATGCAAGAAGATATACATCGGCGAGATCGGAAGAAGATTAGGTGACCGTTTCCGCGAACATCTGCGTGAGGTCGAACGAAATGACAAAGATGCATCTAAACCTGTAGCGCGACACTTTAATCAGCCTAACCACTTCACTCACAACATGGCGGTATGTGGCCTTTCCGTGCATCAGGGCAACACGGAAAGCCGTAAAAACCTAGAACAGAAGTTTATCTTCCAACTCGGTTCTCACGATCCCAACGGTATCAACGAAAGTTTCTCATTCATGGAATCATTCATCTAATTTATTCACTTCCATTCAGACACTGATATGGTTCCACCAATAGCATAGCTCCAAACTTCTCTATATAAATAGTACGTAACCCACAATCCTCTCAGTCGCTCCGACGAAGGGCTAGCGCTCGAAACGTCAGCACCTCCCTTTTACCTTACGATGGTATAACTTACTTTATCAATTCGTTTGATTATCCCAATTTCTCATTGTACTTCGGCCCTTTTGGGTATCACTATCTCGCTCTGCCATTGCACACACCAGTCATAAATTTCAATAGACCCGGGCAGAGGGCGCCTCAAAAAAACAAAAATGAACTTTCCAACACTCGAAGATAAATTTTGTATCTCTGCTTCCATGTACTATCCTCTATTAGTATAAATACTAAGGTGATTATACAAAATCGCGCGCTCTGATTGGTTCGCTATCTCGGATTATCAGCCGATAATCACCTCGAACAAAATGGCTGCCCGTCGTTCGCGCGCTTGTGATGAAATAAAATGTTTTCGTGTTGTACAATGCTTTTTCTTTTCTTTTTTGAAATAATCACCTGTGTATTTATACTAAAACAATTATTCGCTTCAGGCTCAGTGATCATCGGTGAATATTCACTGAGCCTGAGGCGAATAATTGTTAATTAGTATATGCCACACAAGTGAATGGTGCATTTCGCGCGTTATGATTGGTTTACTCGGAGGTGATTAGCAAAGTGCTCTTCACCTCCGAGCAGCCGAAGAGAACAAAACGGTCTCCCGTTTCGGTTTGCTAAGAGCAAATTACTTGAATAAACACTAGTCATTTAGCTTGTGTGGTATAAACTAAAACAATTATTCACCTCAGTGTGGGTGAGTGGTGGATATTTAACTCGCCGATTCGCGGATCGGTAAATATCCATCACTATTCACCTACACTTCGGTGAATAATTGTTAATTAATGATATACATGCAAAAAATTCAGTGCGCTGAATGCATGCCAATTAATCCCAATGCAGAAAGTTGCAGTTGAGAGCAGTAAGTTGAAATTAAATTCATATTATTTTGAATGCAATTTGTATAGGTAATAGCATGGTTTGTAGTGATATTTGGAATAAATACCACGAGGGATATTTCAAAATTGTTGTACGTAATTTCAAGAGCCGTTAGGCGAGTGAAATTTGAGACAATTTTGAAATATCTCGAGTGGTATTTATGCCAAATATCACGTACAAATCATGCTATTATTTGTTTATACTACTACTCGCAAAAGGTTTGTAATTTCCACATGCAGGTATTTCAAATTAAGCAGAAATACCACTACTCTTAGCCAATCAAATTACAGAAATTTCTCACGTAGTAGTATAATGTACATTAAATAAGCATTATTCCAAATTGCACTCAAAACCATTTACGGTAATTATCTACTTTAGGAAACCCTCTTTTTATGTGTCCTGACATGAGCCACGGCAACTGAGTCTAGTAAGCTGTTAAAAGTGTTACTGGTTGAGTTTGGTTCTGCTGGAATAACAAAATGTTCCTCTCTGACTACTCTGGTCAGGATATTTTAGTATTCTTCAGTTAAGTACTTTGCACAAAAAGAAAACAGGCATAAACTAATTCTTGGTATCTCACATTAGCTGTTTCTTTAAAAACCCCTTCTTCTAACATGACAAACGGTCCGAATTTCAAAACAGTGAAAATCTGAAGAAGTTTCAATTCTAGGGAAAACAAAATATAAGTATCACACTCAGACAATTACAATAAAAGCAAAATTATATTAAAATTGGGAATGAATTAATAGTGCCCTTTAATAACTATATAAACACCAATGAAGTACCCAGTAAGTGTTTGAGTGAAAACATGATTTTTTTCAAGAAAATATCATGTTACTATGGTAATATAATAAATCACGCCTTACAATGTCAAAGTAAAATGATTTGGTATTTCATTCATGTTGATATAATAAATAGAACATAACATGGAGATACAAAAGTTTTCTTCTCACATTGAAAAATTATTGCAGTGTTGAAGTATTTTACAACACTTGAAGAGAATTTTTTTATCTCCAAGCGGTCACATAATATCCTCTAAGTATTGTACTATAATAATAGCCTCAATTTTTGTGTTACCTTGTACATGTATAAAGAAAACATGTCAGTCTTTCCATGACCCGTTTTCTCATGTAACCCCAGAAAAAGAGAGTTCCCAAACCATAACTTTGTCATTTCTAAGCAACTGGACAAAAGATTCATGTTATATTGCACTGCAATTCATTAGTAAAGGTAATCATACGGTTTCGAGTTCAATTTGGAATTAATTTGCACGAGTGAGTTTTTCAAAAAGCTGAAATTGCACGAGCCGCTTCGGCGAGTGCAATTTCAGCTTTTTGAAAAACTCACAAGTACAAATTAATTCCAAATTGAACGAGAAAAGCCGTATGATTATTTATTAATAATATAAACATGAAAAAATTCACCTGGAGGAAGTGCCGGAAGATCTCATTGCGGACGGACAGGAAGTAAGCATTTGACGCGGATTTGACACGTTATTTACTGAAGATCAACTGGTAACGCTACGAACTCAAAGCGGTTCGTTTAAAAATAAAGAATATCATAATCCAGAAAATCGATGTGTAATTTGCACTGGTGTTACACTTTTTGCACTGGTATTACACTTTTTGCACTGGTGTTACACTTGAACTGCACTGCTCTCAGCCAATCAGAATCGAGTAATTTTTTCATGTATATTATTATTGTAATAATGTATTCAAGGCAACCACTTTGAGGTAGTAACCAAAATTCTTAACTGCAGGCAAATTATCCAGGGTTGGAAAGAAATCTGCCCAAATTTTGCTGTAGTAGGTATATTTAACAATTATTATAATTCCTCTGAAATTGAGGTGAGTAGAGGCAGATTATTTACCCCACTGTAGAGCAGCAAAGCAAATAATAATTATCTCCTAAACTGCTATTCGTCAAGATGGAGGAGAATAATTGTTTTAGTATATACACCAATGAAGCAACCTCAGTGACCTCTCTCATAAACAGCTGTAGAATGAGAATTGATCCTCACCATTTTTGTAGTTTTGGAGAATCCCTCCACTATTCACTTCATATGAGAAAAATAATATTACCTTAAATATCTTAGGATAGTGAGCCAATCAGATTTTTCCAAATGCCAAGGTTGCTGAGTTGGTATAATTATATGTTGTGTTTCAACTTTATCTGCGGTTCAAATTTTATTTTCCTTTGTTTCAAACTCATTATCATTAAATTACCATTTATAACCAAAACAAAAGAAAACCAAAACCAAGAAGAAAATTGAACCACAAAATATGTACTAATATCAGATATTATACAAAATACATATCCGTCAGTCTTCCAACTCATACTGTCCAAACCGAAAAAATAGCCCATGTCAACTTGTTTTAGGGTTTTACTGTGTTGCTGGCTTTCTTAACATTAATTATTTCTTTTCAAGCAACAACAAGTTTTCACCCAAAAAAAATTGTGTAGTATTGTAAATCTTTAGTGTCTCTGCGAGTAGCATCTTATGTCTGCCAACTAAAGGTAACGTTTCTTTTCTAACAGCATGGAGGCTAAACTGTAGATTGACAAATTCATTTCCTTGCTAATCTTCATGTTCATCCTGAAACAAAAGAGAGTGACTGGTTAAACGACTCATTTTTTGGTTGAGCAGAAACAAATTGAAGTTCTGAAAGAGACACTCTTGTACATGTGTGTGATTGTGAAAATTAAAAATGGTTCATATGAGCTCAAATTTTCATGGCCTCGGATACTCAATGGAAAACCTGTACCCTGTATTTAGGGGTTTGTTTTTGCACTCCACTTTTGAGATAGAAGGCATGCAAAAAGAAAAAAACAAAGAGTTTTCTCTGCCTCAACTAGCTGATTGTTTACGGGATTTTACTGTCGCGCCAGGCTGGGTTATTTGCATGCCTTACATCTCAGAAATGAAATGCTAAAATGAAACAAACTTATACAAGGCACTTTTCTCCTATTAAATTACAGACTTGATGCAAAATTTAGCTCATTCTAACCATTTTTATTTTAAAGTGCAATTCATCACAAATTGTACAATAGTTTCACTCGAATCAGATCTAAAATTTTGGTGAAACAGTTTCGTAAAAGCACACAAAGACTGCAGAAGCTTGAGTCAGTTATAGGGGCATCTAAAATACAACTGTTTTAATTCCTTCCTGAATTGAGCACTGTTCTACTGCAGATTTACGTGTACTCAAAGCATTAAGTACAGTATGTGGCCAATAGCAAACTCATTTATTCCAAGCTACAGAGCTTGACAAACTTAATGTGCCATCCGGTCCTCCAAGACAGGTGGACTTTGCTCTTAGGTAAGTAAATTTTCCTACTAACTTGCTCTACAGGGCAAGGCATGCAAGTCAAAATCTCCCGTTGATAGTACATGTATCCCAGCAGTTTAGAAATTATCCTTTTTAGCTCAGTGTTGGGGCAAAAGAACCAGCAAAATGATTGTTGACTTGTAGTGAAAGGACTTATGATTTGTGCAGACCTGACTTTGACTTACAAGTGGCAAAACAAGTGGATGCTCCCAGGCAAGCAAAATTTGAGACAGGTTTTTGCAAAAAGAGCAAGCTACGATTCAAGTTCTTGTTGAGCCCTGAGGTAATAAACCTCATGTGTACCACGAAAACCACGGTCTCTAAAAAATGACTGAATAATCAGGACTTTCTTGATTGCCTGTCAAGAAGACAAAAACTTTCCAACACTTCTCAAGTCATCAGTAGCCTTTGTAAACTCTTCTACAAGTACAATGTAATGAAAAACAATTAAATTTTAACTGACCTCACCAAAACTTGGTTCTCGTGACCTGTGACTAGCCTTTTTTACTCTCAATTCAATTCTATTGGGAGAGAAGTATGCAATTCAATGTGAATTTCAAAATTTCAGCATATACATACAATACAGTTCCAGCAAACTTTGAGTTTTAATCAACTGCCAATCTACTTGAAAAGCATTTAAAGCTATATCAGTCATTGTTACAACAACGAGTAGTTAACACCACCAGAAACTTACTGGTCAGGGACTTCATTAGTCAGGAAATGAAAATGAAACAGACATTTCAATCCAAAATAAACAACAGTGGTTTTGAGATAGCAGACATTGACTGGTTCAATGTGTTTATTTTGTTACTTGAAGTTCCTGATGATTTTGTTTTACACCTCATAATTTGCACCTGTATTCTAGAGTCAAATTGTAGCTTCATGCTAGAATAAGGTACATGTACCTAGGGTGAGTGGACAGAATGGTTTAGGTAACCACCCTGATGATATACCTTTAAATCTAAGTTGCTAGCAGACAAAACTTTGGTACATTGTTGACTGTATCAGACACACTGATGTGTCTTCCAAGCTGACACTGCAATATATATATGTATCCCATGTTTATATGTACTTGAATTAGGGCCATGTCGCTTATTAAATTTTCATACCTCAACTGCAACGCTTTCAACGGCTCTGCTTATTTGAGAGCAGCACTGATTTTAAGAATTGGATGTGAGAGAGACACCCGTGTAATTTCTATCTTTACAAAAACTATCAAAAATTTGGAAAACAAACAAACAAAAGCTTCTTTAAACTATCACCACAGACGTCATCAATCAACTTCAATTTGGCTGTCCACTTCTTAATCTGAGTTCATTAGCTCCAGATCTAGAAGGAACACCTCTTCTACATCTGAATCTGTACATCAGAAAGGGAATATCCCACTGTGCCACACCGCAACCACGTTGTTATTTGGGGGTGGTTTATTGACTTTTTTTATACAAAATGTGGTGCTTACCCAAGGGCAGAGCTTATTCAAGTAAATATAGTAAGCATAGTAAGAGGCACTCGTGTTTTCTTGATACATATTACATACAGTGTACCTGTGTCTCTTGTGCTTTCTTTTCTTGTGGGATCCTAAACAAGGAGCAAAATCCAAATTGAGCTCATCAAAATTATGTTACATGTATGTAAAATGGTATAAACTCAGGGGTCACTTGTTGAGATTGATAGTTTGGCTGCGAGCAGTCCTGGAAAGAATGCTTGTTGTTGCCAACTGACAGTTTTCCAACCTGAGTGGAAGCCATTCTGAAAGTCTTGAAAGTGATTTTTTAACTTGGGCAGAAACAAAATAATATTGTGTAAACAAAATCAGCTGATGACAAGCACCTTGTAACTGTATCCAGCTGATAAAAATCAACGAAGAAAACTAATTGAATTTGCCTGTAAGTACACAATGCAACACACTAATTAACAATTAGATTATGAGCTCGAGATTTCTATAGAGTGATAGTTGATGAGGCCAAAGTAGGACTATTAAGACTTTGAACAACAAGGATCATAAAAAGTGTTACTGTGATAACAATTACTATCATATGGCTAGTTCCATGAGCAGACAAGATGACGTGGATCCTGCGTTCTGCTGGCTACCTGAGTGGGCAAGGTGAACCTATCTTGTTTGCTCCTGAAGGATTTCCTGTGTTGTCCAGCAAAGCAGAACAAAGCTTGTTCGCTCAAGATGACTGAATACTGGCCTTGTTATTTCTTGCATTTTCATTGACCTCAACACACAAAAGAACTCTGCCCATACCCAACCACCTTGACCTCATGCTTGGTCAATAACGCCTACCAGCTGCATGTGCTTGTGAGCCATAGAGCGTACCGTACCTTTGTGAACACGTCCCATGTGCCCATGACCATGTTGATGATGAACCTGATCTGAATGTGATGAAGTTTCCTCTGAAAAACAGAAGACACAAACTTGTATAATATACTGTAGCAAACAAGACCACACCTTTCACCATGCTAACATTCAACAAAGGCGATCAATACACACCACCTCTTCATAACAACAGTAAACAGGAGATGAAAGTTTCGAAAAATCCCAGCTTATTCCCAAACAAGTACAGTCCAACCTGCTTTATCCAGATTCGCTGGGCCTTGAGAGAAATGTCCAGACAATTTAGAGATCGGAGAATCAAAAATGTGAATATCCAGAGACAGAAATGAAACAGACTGTAATACCAAATAGATCATATTCAAATATAGAGGTAGTTCCATGATGATTTTTAATCTTGTCTAACCAACCAGTTGATGTTTCAAAGCTTTCACGATCGTTTGATTCACAAATTGAGATGTTTTTTTTTTTTTTTCAATATTTCCAGTATCACATGAGTTGTTATATTTACAACAAGAGAATAAGACATCTTCCCAGGTTTGAGCTTGAGTGCTCATGAAACATCAGATTGAGGGGCAAGTGCAATACCACTGCGCCACAAAGGCATCTAGACTTCTCGCTAGGCAAATAACGTTTTTACCATTTGTGTGATTCCAAACTGACTACCAGTTTTTAAGAGTTCAGACTCTATACCAACAAGCAAAACTCAAACTTGTTTTAGGAGTTTTAGGAGGTAGGGAAAAGAATCCTTTTCAACCTACTGCATGGAACTCAGAGAAAACGTAAAACATTACCGGCATGTGAATCGATCCTAAATTTTCAAAACACGGTTATCTTTTATAAAGGAAGAACGTCCTTTTTAAGCTCAGAATGAAAATAAATATTTCCAAAGACAACCTAACACCAAAAAAAGAAGATGTACCCTGTCGAGGCCTTAAAAGCAGCAAAAAGCCATTTTGTTTTGCCATTTCCTCAATTCCACACACACTAACTAGTATGGCTCTATTAAAAACCTAACCTAGGGATTCAAACAGACTTTAACATGCAGTGAATACAAGACCCTTAAATCACTAAAGCACAGTAAATGTTGTTTGTAAATGCTGATTTGCCTTTTGTCAACACTTTAAGAGATCATTTGAACCAAAATCTAGTGACTTCTGTAATTTTCATCACAATTTACAAAGTGGCTAGGAACGAACACTGAATGTATTTTGCACGGACGCAATAAAATAGAAAGTTTTATGCCTCTAATATCAGAGGTGTTTTTTGTTTTTGTAAAGGTTTTGGTTGGGAAAGCTTTATATTGATTTTTCTGTCTTTGACAATTAATAGTATATTTTCAAGTTTAAAACACTCGAGAACACAGGGTATTCTCAGGTGGTCACCCATCCAAGTACTAACCCCGTCCGACAGGGCTTAACTTCGTTGATCGGAGGAGCACCAGTTTTTTTCCCTGTAGTATGGCTTTCATAGCAAGTAATTGTTTTTTGTTACATACAATAGCTTTCAGACCGAAATCCATTGAGTACTCTAAGCGCTCATCTGTCTGGTAACTTTAGCCACTTCCTTTAAATGTATTTCACCCATGATTTCTTCTCCTGGTTGCAGTGACTAGGCATCTTGTATTTATGGCAAAAACGGGACCAGATAATAAAAAAAGTCCAGATAATCAAAGTTTGACTGTGTCTTGAATCAACCAAACAGTTACTACAATCTGCAAACTACCATTCCCACTGTAAGCTACTTATTGCAAGCTTCTAATAGGAGCTTTAAGAGTCAGTTTCATAAATTATATAACCCACAATTCATTATCTGCAAGGTGTTAGCAGAGAAAGTGGAGAATGAGTGAGCTCTCCAAATAAATCAATGCTGAATTTTCAAAAATTCTTCCTGATCTCCTTACATGTATTCCTCTGCAATACATGTAAATAACATGGAATTTTGTTTTTTTTTTGGTTAAAATGTTTTAGGCACCATCATTTTAATTTTCATGACAAGATGTCGTTGCTCGATTGTTTTACAGAAAAGAATGTATATTTCCTGACAACTGTGAGTAACACTTGACATCAAAATGAACACTAAACATTAACTTCCAATGTAAACTACTGTTAATGCTGAACAACCAGATACATGTAAATAGTTCAATAGATAGACAGGTAGTTGTACAAGTGAAGATTCAGTTCAAAATATAACAAGTGAAAACATTTAACAGAGCATTGTTACTTACTCTTTTCGGGAAGTGGCTCTGTAAGCCCACCACCAGCTGCTATGGCCTATGACGGCAAAAAACCCAACAATCAGAGTGTTCTGAAGTAGGCAGATGAAGCATTTAACGTAAAAACTGTTAAGAGAAACAAAGAAAACGAGAGCTAAAAGTAATGCTTCTGAAACTGATCCACCATACTTACTGCATGTGATGTAATGGATGATTTGGAAAATAACCGTTCCGCATCTTTGAATTTTCTGTTTCGTCTTTCAACTTTCGTGTTTGTGGTTCTATGAAAAAAAAAATAAAAATAAGGACAAATCACAAATAAAAGAACTAGGAAATGTCATACATACATGTAGGTACATGAACAGTACTTCACTAGAAAGAGTAGATGCAGTGATATAGAAAAACATTCTTAAAAGTAGTGTACAAGTACGTGACTGCATAGCTTCTAAATGTTACTAACAACAACAATCTCAAAAAGCAGCATTAAAAAATCTTGCCAGGTTAGCTCTGTTGCAAGTGAAAAAAAGCAGACTACAGCACAGGAGGTCTTTGGTTTAGCCTGCCCCAACACTTTTTAACCTTAAAATACCAGTAACTGAGAAGGCATTTATAGAATGTACTGTATTATATCCTGCATCCAAAATAGACCACAAAAGAGATGTAGCTTTAGTCCACAAAACCAGGTTTGAGCACCAAATGTACAGGGTTGTCAAAATGATGTTCTATACAGTAGCAGGAGAATGCAAGACATTAGACAGCAAAGGGGGTAGTGTTAAGTAGTTTCTTTCTTAATGACTCCATAGGGGTCCTCGGTTATAAATTTGGCTTAATTTTCTATGTTCCGTAACAAATCACAGTTAAGGCTCTAAAGCACATGTGTGAAATCTAACAGCCTGCATCAATCCTTGTCCAGAAGAATGGGCTTCCTGGTGCTGACCAAAGGGACCACAGCTTCTGGGAATGAAATTGATGGCTTGCGATGGCTTGCAAAAAAGCACATCAGTGTTGTTGTGAGAAGGATACTATGACTTCAAAAAAGCACAAACTACATACAAACGCACACAATATTTGCAGTAGATCCACACTAAAGGATGACAAGCATTTTTGCAACTGCTCTGGGAGAGTTCATCAAGGAAAAATAAATCTTAAGGATTGAGCTAGCTGGTATTTATCATTGTTTTCTTATAACAGACCAATTACTATTTATAAAACTCAGATACGGGTAGCGAATTACTGCAAATTGAAATTGAGTAGAGACATGTCTACTGCAGTTCTTTTTCTTATTCATTTGACAAGCCAAGACATCAGGAAAGCCCGAGTTTACGCAGATATGCGGCTTGTTCTTTATATGAACTAGTACCTGGGTGCATGCAGCAGCCGTGTGTCTAGTCTTTTTCAAAAAAGCCATAAACTAGACAACCCTCAGTTGACGCAAACATGAAAATAACTAGCAATATCATCAGTTTCTGGACCCTTATAACAACCCTGAATGTACCAACATTATTCACAAACATTAGTCACAAGTATGAAAAGTATGTTGTAGTTCAATTTTTTCCTTGGTTCAAATTTTATTTTCCTTTGTTTGCTGGTATGGTAATGAATGGTAATGAGTTTGAAACAAAGGAAAATAAAATTTGAACCAAAGATAAAATTGAACTACAACAAGTATACTGAGTGTGCCAAGGTATGTAATAATTATCATGGCAAGCATCTTCATTTACACTAAAGAAGAGATGTTATAACCAAAATGTGGGTCTCACTTATTTGTTAAAAGTCGATCCCATCCTCTGATTATGTTACCATAGAGTTGCGTGTCCTCCAAGTAGCTTCCTTCAAATGCATAAATCTGGCGCTCAAGGTTGGCTAGACTTTCCTGGAATAAGAAAGGCAAACAAGTTTCAAAAAATGGGTTTACAGGAAGAAGCTCAAGGCTACTTTTTGACTAACTCATGAAACTTGTCATTGGCATTTGGAGTACAGATTCACAAGTGATTTGCATCGTATAAATATGAATAATTATTAATAGTGTCCACAATATTTTGTTGCTAAAAAGCATTTGTTTATTATTGACAGCCTGGTATTTGAGGAATTTAGCTTTTTTTAAAAAAGTATATATTTTTAGGATCATTTGTTTATCGTTATTACAGATACTGATGAAATACCAGAATTTTTCCTTCATTGCACACGGTGAAGATAATATTTTTATCTTACACGTGTGAGGATATTGGTGTCGGCATGGTTACTAACATGAGTAGCCAATTACAAGAGAGCTTCCTACTCAGGCACGCAGCCTGTTCTTTCAAAATTTTATTGACAAAGTGTCTTTGAGGTGTGAAGACAGTACAGTTACCGGTTACTTTCTTGATGAACTGCCAAATCTTCAGATAGATGGTTGTGTTTTATGTGGAAATTGCATCAGTATCTATAACATAAACATATCATTACATGACCGCTTGGAGATATAATTCGAGTGCTGAAAGTATCTCTCACGAGAGAGTGAAGCAAATGAGTGGGAGATCCTTTCAGCACAAGAAGATAACACTTGTGTCCCCGTGCAGCGATGTAATATCCTCTATAATATATTACATCATAAAAAGTGGTCAATACCTGCTCACTCAAAATGAATTAGTTTCAGTAACTCAGTCGCTAATTGTTCAGTTTCAAACCCTTCCAATTTTACTTCAGAAATCTTATCACAGTTCTATATTGAGAAACAAGTATAATTAACAACTATTCACCAAAGTGGAGGTGGCTAGTGGTGGATATTTACTGAGCCGCGAAGTGGCGAGGTAAATATCCACCACTAGCCACCAACACTGAGGTGAATAGTTGCTTTAGTATATACTAAAACAGTGAGATAAGTGTACACAAAAAAAGAAAAGGGCTTGGAAAATGGAGGACTTCTCAAATGACAATTCAACGCAGCGCCGATCGCCGTTAGGGATTTTTTGTTGTAATTACTGCCGTACGTCTTGTTTTCTCACTGAGAGAAAAAAATTTGTTTAGTGCTAGTGGCAGCATTTCATTAAATGGAGTTGAAAACCCTTTCTGTATTTGAAACCATTCTGTAAAAAATATAATTCAACTTTGGTTCTCAAGTGAACAAGCGACATCAAATTTGGTTATGCAAGATTAATTTGCATTTGTAAACAAAACCCTTCTTGTTGCTTATTATCGCTAAACTCCGGGTTAAAAATATAAGCCATTACCTCTGAACACGGCCAAGCCAAATTTAGTTGCTTTCTTCGAGTCTTCAGGGGCTGCTTCGTTGTTGATTTGGATGATTTCTTTGCTTGTCATGGATACAAACTGGGCCGCCATATTCACGCAGCGGAGCGAAAAATTTGCAAGTTGCTCGGAGGTAAATAGCACAGGATATTCGGAGTTTGACTAGCCAATCAGAGCGCACCTTCAACGCTATCCACTGTTTTAGTATATACTAATATATGATATTCAAGATCAGTTCACAAGGAGAACTCTAACAATTCATAAAATAAACTGCAGAAACAAATCTGGACAAAAATAAGGCACATATGACTGAAAACATGGAACTAGCAAACAGTCAAGCCAGCAGAAGAGGAACTTGCAGGTCAATTTCCAGCATTAGCATTACCATACCTACACATCTACAGCTTTCCATTTTGCCATTTAGAAAACTTGTGTGTATTCCTACTGTAATTCACCTTTTAGGCGCTAGATTTCACTTGTACTGTCACGTGACTTTTATTGTAAACAAACTGCGAAAGTTCCAACATCCATTCTCAAGCACGTACTAGACGAGTATTAACTTCGAGTCAATATTTCGACTTTTTCTTCACTATATAATTTTCCAATGCTTAAAATCAATAAAACTCGAATAGCTCCACGTTCAAAATGTCAAGCCAGAAGAATCAGGCCGATCTTAACGTCATGACCGTCGAATGTAGACAAGTTTTCTACATGGAAAAATGGAAAGCGTTCAGAAAAACCTGAAATTACTGAATCCATGAAGTCAACTTTTCACATAGTTACAGATTCCCATGGCTGGGAGCTAAAAGATCTGAAGTGAAATCTAAAAGGCACATTTCAAGTGAAAGGAATCACAGCAAAAATTGTAATTATCCAAACGGAGTTACACTTCTGCATGTGCCTAGTTGCCACTGCTTAGAAAAACAGAAACAACAACAACAAAAAACTAAGTAATGCTTCAGATTCAATTAAACGATTCGCAAATCGAATTTGTATTTTTTGGCGCCTAACTTAATAAATCTTACGTCATGCCCAAAGCATCAACATCAGTCTGACATTTTTCGACATGTAAAAACGCAAAGCCACAGTAAAAATGACTAACAAAACTTTTAAGGTTCTTAGATGTGTTGAAACTGCCATTTGTTGTGCACTTACCGCAATTTCGGCCCTTTTCTTTATGAGCTCAGCCAACTCAGTTCGCGTATCTGTAATTCTGTTTGGTACCGCCATCTTGATTTTGTTTTTCAAAATACAAGATCCCGGATAAACATCATCCTAGAGCATCATGGGTAAAGAAAGTCGCGCATACATGAGACGCTTTCCACGCAGGCGCATGTTATATTACGTCGTTCAAAGTTTTGCCCGTCGTCGACCGCGAAACTAGAGCTATCGTTTTACTTCATTTAATTTAAAACAAAATTAAGAAAATTAATAAACTTTGTCCTAAAGGATACATATGTATTCTTAACTCTTTCATGCAGTGATGAGCTTAGACAATAGGGTCTATGATCGGCCTAGAGACCGTACGTGGTGTCAAAGACAAATTCTTGTTGTTGTTTCGATAAAAATTTAAATTGTTTATAACTATGACAAGAGCTACAGCTTATAAGCGAGTAGGGATTTTTACGTTTTTAAATTAGCGGCTGTTGAGAGTCAAGTTTGTGTGTTTTTTGTGGTCAGTTGATTTTATTGAGCGTTTGAATTTATTACAAACGTGAACTGAAGAAACATGATTGAAAGCCTACAGGATAACAATCGATAACCAATTTAAGGAGATGCAGTCATCTTAGAAGGGGAAGGGAGGGAGAGAATCATCAGCATACCAAAAATCGTTTCAACTGTTGCTGCGGCCTTTTGTTCGAATCCCCATACTCACTCCTCCCCAAAGGAGCGAATGATGCCGGTAAACTCCTCCGCCTCTGTCCGATCGAGTATGTATGACTGGTTCAGTTAATTACTTACAAAGTTAATTACTTACAAACAGCTTCAAAAGAAATAAACTCAACTAATTAAGATTTAGTAATCCTCTGCATACATCAGTTCAGCTTCGACTTTCATATATTCTGCACATTTTACTTAAAGTTCAGCTGTAGAAGTGATGTGGCGATTGCCAAAGTGTACACTGTCAGTGTGATATTCAATTATAATATTAGTATTATTATAAATATTCAATTATAAGTGAATTTGCCATATGCAAAGTAAAACGGACAATAGACCTTATTCGCTTGAACATTTTGTTTTCCCAATACAGGTCATGTGATGATACAGGCAGACATATTCACGCTTGCATACACGGCTCTTTTAGTGAACAAGACAAAGGTTCAAATCTCCTGAGTATCATCACATAAATCTGTATTGAGAAAACAAAATGTACGAGCGAATAAGGTCTATTTTTTTCATATGGCGGTTGAATCTTGCGTAACCGTTCCACGTACTGAATGCGGGGCTGCTTTTGCAATAAAGAGAAGTAGAACTATGTACCAGTAAAAATTTGCTCGAAACGTCAGCACCTCCCTTTTACCTTACGGTGGTATAACTTACTTAATCAACTCGTTTGATTTAACCTGATTTTACCTTGGAAAATATTTCCCATAATTCTGGCTCACTGCTAGTAATACTTAAACATTGGGTTTAGAAGAACATGCGCATTATTTGGATCGCGACTTTAGATGTTCAGATCCCTTAGATGTTCCTTCATCTATTCCTTCCTTCATTCCTTCCTGGTAGAGGGAAATTGTGACCCCAAAAAATTAGCACACATTTTCAGCAAAGATCAGGATTTATTCGCGGTATCAAAAGCCCAAGATAAGACAGTAAGATAAGGGTAAAGAATACAATACTCAGCCAAAATTTTACACCTACAATGAGATTTGTTTTTTTATGCACAAATATTATTAAAATTCCAATTAAACGCAACACAGAGTGATGTTATTCAATTCTCCTTCACCCCTCTCCGACTGATAGTCGCAATACTGGTGCATTTGTCGCGTGGCCGCGGCCTGGGTACCACAATATAAAGAAATCGAAGCGCATGTGCTCTTCCTCTTCGTTTTGTGCCGGGCTTGTTTCGGCCGACCACGTTTTGCTTTTCTCTGCTCATTTAGCGTTATTTCTCTGCCTTCGTGCAGCTTACCTGTTGGAAATGACTGAACAACTCTCAGATAATGTAAGTATGTTTGCCTTTGTGAGTTTATTCGAGTCTTAGGACATTATTGCAGGTTATGTTCACGATTGAAGGTACGAGTCATTGACCGCCTTCTGTTGTCCTTAGACCGACAACACACCGTCTGTCCCGATCCATTTGGCGGGAAGCGGGAGTGCAACACCAGATCTTCCAAATCTTGAGAAGATGGTTGCCGAGGCCGTAGCAAAGTCTATGCCAGCTGTCCTAAAAGCCTCTTCACTTCGCCAACCTTGCCGGGTCAGTCAAGCCCTACGGATTCGGTGGATAAAACCGCCGAACCGCTTCCGTCGAGTTCTCGAAGCGATCGCTTTTACAGCAGCGAGCAGGAGACCAAACTGTCTCAAGACCTGCTGGATTTCACCACGAAAGCGTTCTCCCGGGCCCTGACCAAAGAAAAATGGAAAGAGCTGACTTCTACATACCCTCCAATTAAGGATACGGAGGCTCTGCTTGTTTCTCCCATCATGTAGGCTGGAATGAAAGATGATATTAAGAAACGACACGGATACACGAAAACTAAGGAGCTCTTTGCCTTTGATGATGGGCTTGCTGAATGCCAGAATGCATTTATAGTAGTAGCAAGACCCATTCTAGCAGCCTTGTCAGCCCTGGACGCTGTAGGTGGGGAGGAGGAGGCTGAGGATGTGGACCCCGATTCCATAAAGGATTTTCTGGAGGATGCTCTGGTCCTACTTGGCAACGCTAATTTCAGGCTAAATGCATGGAGGCAAAAACGGTTTTCCGAGTTTCTTACGGAAGTTGGCAAGCGTACCCTGAAAGAAAGTATCCCTGCCGATAAGCACCTCTTTCCGGATAAATTTCATGCCAAGATAAGGAGCGAGCATGACCACATCTCAACCAACAGCAAACTCATCAGTGCGCCACCAGCAAAGCGCCAGTTCAAACTGCCCTACAGAAGGGATCAGTCCTTTCGTGCAGATCAACGCTGCAGTGACAACAACAGATTTGGCGGGAAACGGAAATGGGGATTTGGCTCCAATTCTAACCACCAATCCACCAAGCGTGCTAAAACAGACATCTCCTCCCACCCCCTGGTATCAAAGCCGGTAACAGATGACTATCAACTGCCAGTTGTAGACACACTCAGCCCACCCAATCACAAATCAGCCGCTCGTTTAAAGTTTTTTGTTCCAAACTGGAGGAAAATAACCCAGGACTCATGACATTACAGACAATTCAGGGATACAAGATCCCCTTCTTCAGTCGCCCCAGGCAGTGGCGTACGAGGGTCACCCGTACCAAAAGCCGTGCAGAGGCCCAACAAGTGGACTTGGCAATTGCAAATCTGTTAGCAAAAGGAGCAGTGCGGGAAGTGCAATCACAGGACGACCAGTTCACTTCAACCCTGTTTCTGGTACAAAAAGAAAATGGCGAGGCTTGCCCAGTTATCAATCTTCGGGCGCTAAATCGATTCCTAGGAAAGGAGTCCTTCAAAATGGAAGGACTACGGGTTGTGAGGTCCCTACTACAGAAAGGAGACTTTATGATGAAACTGGACCTGAAAAATGCATATTATGCAATCCCCATTCACTCATCTCATCGCGATTTGTGTATCAGGACAGAGTCTACGAGTTTCAGTGCCTCCCATTTGGCCTCCTCTGCTCCCCGAGCCTTCACAAAAACTCTGAAACCAATGTTAGCAGTGCTCCGTTCACTAGGAATTCAGATTGTAATTTACATCGACGACATGCTACTTCTTCATCAAAAGAGCCAGGTGTTGCAGAGCCTGTTTGCGCAGGTGGTAGCCTTCCTGGAAAATCTGGGCTTCCAGGTCAAGGTGGAAAAATGCTCAGTTGCTCCATCCCAGTGTCTTGTCTTTCTAGGGGCCCAGTTGGACTCGACAACAATGACACTTTCTCTCCCTCAGCTAAAGCTAAACAGTATTTTGGGGGATTGTCGATTCCTCCTAGAACAGAGTTTTGTCCTGGTAAGGACTCTGGCCACACTGATTGGACGTTTGAGCCATGCCTCTCAAACCGGGATCATGCTTGCCCCTCTTCACTACAGAGCTCTCCAGCACTTGCACCTACAAGCCGTGACTCAGTATGGCCATGAGAGCAGAGTGTCAATCCGCTTGACCACGCAAGCCCTGGCCGACCTGGAGTGGTGGGTCTCGGAGAGCCAACACCTGAATGGCTGTCAAATTCAGCTGCCCCCTATAGATTCTACCATCTGGACCGATGCGTCCAAGAAGGGTTGGGGTGCAGCATACCAGGGGAGATCTACTGGCGGTCACTGGTGCGTGGAGGAGGCAACAGTGCACATCAATGTCCTGGAATTATGAGCAGCAACCTTAGCCTTAAAAGCCCTGTTGTGGGTTCAACAGCCTCTGCCCAAACATGTCCATTTGCGGTTAGACAACACGACAGCGGTGGCGTACATCAACAAGCGGGGGCGCCCACGCTTGCCCTGACCACTCAGGCACTGCAACTTTGGGCAGTAGCCCTGGAAGCAGGAGTGTCCCTGACAGCTCAGCATATTCCAGGGATTCAGAATGGAGTAGCAGACACTGCCTACAGACAGATCGAAAGCCGAACAGAGTGGACTCTGGACAAAGAGATCTTCCAATCAGTTTGTCAGAGGTTCTACACACCGGACGTGGAAGTCTTTGCATCTCGCCTAACTCATCAAGTGCCAAAGTATGTCTCGAGGTACCCGGATCCAGGAGCTGTAGCCGTGGACGCATTTCTCCAGGACTGGAGCAAATGGACCTGTCTAATCCACCCTTCAGTGGTCCTTCTCCCTCGAATCCTCAGGAAGATAAGAGAAGATCAGGCAACAGCTCTCCTGATTGCACCCAACTGGTCTGGGCAACCATGGTTCCCAGAACTGCTTCAAATGCTGGTGGATCAACCTCTACTCCTACCCCAGTCTCCATCTCTGCTGTTCCTTCCATTTCAGCCCACCGTGCACCACCCTCTGTGGCAGTCACTGCATCTAGCAGTTTGGCCCTTATCAGGAATCGTTACGAAACAACAGGCCTTTCAAAGGAGTTGTTGACATCCTGCTGGCATCAAGAGGAGCAGCCACCCAGAAGCGGTATGCAGGCCCGTGGAAGGCATGTGTTCGCTGGTGTTCTCAACGGAGTATCTGTTCCATTTCAGCTCCTGTAGCAGAAGTCCTTGCTTTTCTGGCATCAGTAGTTACACAGGGGAATTTGGCGTACAGGACAGTAGCCCTCTATAAGTCGGCTATTTCTCAGACTCATGACCCAGTTGGCTCTACAGAGTTAGGACGCCTGCCTATTGTTTCGCGGTTTATGAAAGGTGTGTTTAAGAGTAAACCTCCTAAGCCTAAATATGCTTGTACATGGAATGTCCAAACGGCCTTATCATTCTTAGATTCCCTTGAGCCCTTGGGGGATCTGACATATTTGAAGCAGCTTTCTTACAAGACAGTTCTATTGTTGGCACTCACATCAGCAGCACGAGCTCATGAACTATCTTCATTGGACTTGACCTACTCCCTTAAAAAGGAAGGTTCATGGGAATTTACTCTCTCCACACACACTAAGACCTCCATGCCTGGTCACCCAGCCCACAAGATTTTCCTTCCATCCTTTCCAGGGAATCTCAAGATTTGTGTTGTGCGCAGCCTTACAGCCTACGTGGAGAAGACGAAGAAGTTGCGTACTTCCTCAAAGCTATTCGTGTCTTATATTTTCCCTTATAAAGCTATTTCAAGCCAGTCTGTTTCTCGATGGTTATCAAAGGCCTTACGGCTGGCTGGAATTGAATTAGGATATACCGGTCACTCAACTAGAGGAGCATCTACCTCTGCCGCCGCTGCAGCAGGACTGTCTGTTCAGCTCATCCTGGAAGCAGCAGATTGGGCTTCCGCACAGACCTACGAATGCTTTTATCACAGGGAACGCTCTGGTGGTTCCTTTTCCAGGGCAGTGTTGAACAGCTGAACTGATTTCTGATTTTGTTTGTATTTCAGAACTTCTTTGTTGTTACTGTTGTTTGGGCTTCAATTATTGTCCAGCATGCCTCTTAGAACTTTCTTAAAGGTTTGGTTATGCTATCTTATGTTGTTGCTCCGCTTGGCAGTATTGCTTTGGAATTCTGCACCAGTATTGCGACTATCAGTCGGAGAGGGGTGAAGGAGAAATGATATTTCCCCGGAGGGTCAGTACTTACCTGACGGGGAGATGTGGTTCTCCGAACCCCTCGTAGACTGATATGAGCAATACTGGTCCCCAAGCCATTGCAGCTATCTTCCTTCCCCACCCTGGTACTGCCAATCGGTGCGGCCTCACTCGCCACTACTGCGAGGAAGAGCACATGCGCTTCGATTTCTTTATATTGTGGTACCCAGGCCGCGGCCACGCGACATATGCACCAGTATTGCTCATATCAGTCTACGAGGGGTTCGGAGAACCACATCTCCCCGTCAGGTAAGTACTGACCCTCCGGGGAAATATCATCTTCTTTCTCTAATTTTTTCCAGCGTGCATTTCCATAAGTAAAAAAAAGTCACCGTTAGCCAATGAGCTTGTAGAGACTGAACTTAAGCAAGGTTTACGTCGGGCGTTGGAATTTTTCAGAAATTCTCAGTTTTCGGCTTTCTCCCTTTAGAGTTATGCATGGTTCAATTTTCCCTGTTACCACCACCCCCCACCCCTCGAGCAATCCCCGGGACAAGTCCAGCCTTTCGTGCCCGGGGGTGGGTAAATTGTCTAAGGCAAGTCTGTTCTAGGGGCAGTGGGGTGGGGCGAATTGAAATTAATTCCTCTTTGAATAAATAACTCCCCGAAAATGAATTCTTCGTTTCAAACTTTCCAGAAGATATTAATTGAGAAATCTTTGCTCCGGGGGTGGGGAATTATTCCTTTCGGTCTGCCGGGGGTGAGGAATAGACTGCCAAAAAACAGTTTCTCTTCATTTTTCGTCTCAATACCCTGTGATATATACTTTTCGACAATTCTAGAGGAGGCCAGTTTCGACTTTATCACCCTTTGATGAACCAAAACACCTTTTTAACCCCTAGAAAATACGAAAGAATGCCCGTCACTTTCACTATTTCTGGAGTTCCATTGTCTGTCCCTAATGATTTTATTATTGGCACCCTAGATAAATATCAACATGCATCCTTGCTTAACAGCTAACGTTGGCAATGTAACTTACTGTGGAGAAATAGAACATATTTTATGGTAAAATAAATACTTATATTAGAACATTTATTTGGCTGATATTTAGCAACAACCTCAACGATAGTAACTATGAAATATACTCAGTGCGTTGTAATTATGTGTTAGCTCCGTTTTTATCTCCCAAAAAGACTCTAATCCCGCCCTGCTTTACCCAAATCCCAAAGCGCACCTTATTGTTATGTTAATTTTTATTTTCATATTATTATTATTATTATTTGAAATAGCATCTTGGTAATTGGCTTCAAGTTGTGGCATATTTTAAATTGATAGCCTGATTCCTGGGCCGTAGCAGAAAAACTATGACTAAGATTATTTTCAAGTTTAAATTCTCTCACCAGGTATTCGAAGTGTTCCGTGATGACGACATTTAACAAAAAAATTGAGATTGCGCATTTGTGCCTCTCACTTCAGTCCTATCGAAAATCCTTGGGCCACCAGTAAAAATTTGTCTCATCAAACAGCTACAATGAAATCTTTCGAATCAACCACGAAAATGATGCTCTCAACTCCCTCTCCACCTTTCCCCCATCCTCCCTCCCTCTGGAACGTTTTTAAGACACTGAAAATATCCCTGATAGAGCGTTTTCACTCACGTGATCAGCGGCCATGTTTTTTAAGGAGACAAAAGATGTTTGCATAATAATAGAATTTGATTCCAGGAGGATTTTTTTAGGACACCAACATGGTCGCCTTTTCTTTGTTTGGGAACACCAACATGACTGCCGTGACGTCATGTCCAAACGCTCTATAGGTTGTGTACGTGAAATTAACATTTCAAAGGGAGGGGGTGGAGTGGGAATGGGAGGTTTATTAGTAAACGTGTCAAATAACGTCTTTTCTTTCAAGGATTTCTGTCAAGATTGTGGCTAACGAGACTGGATTTTCATGCCTTCAACTCTAACCCACAAGTTTTCATTTGATAAGTAAGAAACTAATTACTGAGGATATGAAACATTTAAGAGTCAGCTAATATAAATGCACAAATCACGGTTAGTGAAGATAATCCACTGAGAAGTCGCGTGTTTTTTACAATGAAAACCAGTTCACAGGCGCAGCAATGACCTTTCCATGGGCAAATGGATCTAATATTCCGCAAACTGTAAATAGTATTTCAATTCATTGTCTAAAGCAATTATACAATTGGAAACAGACTGTTAGCCAGGTGGTTGAAGCAGTGGACTTACCAATACCGATTTCAAACAACGCCTTCGACCGCGTCTTTTAAAAGCCAACTGGTTCGCCTCCAGCCAGTTCAGATTCATAACATTGTTGTGTTTCATTCAATTTACTTCTCATTCACTCGCTCATTCCCCTTATAAGCTTTGTGCTGAAACTACTACCGAGAACAAAAATATAGGAATTTTTTTACCTTATTCATTTCGTTTTACTCATTTTAAATCCGTAGCTACTTTCTCAGCCAATCAGAACTGGATCTAAACCAGATCTCCTGATCTAGACCTATCGTGACTGGCTCGCACGCGCTTTCGATTCCCGCGCTTAGAGCTGCATGGCTTCATGTATTTTACTTTGAAATCTGATTGGCTCTTTAAACTATGTGTGCATCTTTTTTTGTGATTGACGAGAGAAATCACTTTGGTTTAGTTTGATTTCACTTAACGACAGTCAATTGAAAACCACTCTTTTTATGACGTTTTTTTCTCAATTACGTCATCTTTCTTCTTATGGTTTCGCTTTGTTAAGCACTATTTAAATTAAATTTTACTTTGTGGAACTTTTAAGGAGAGGCAACAACCCTAAAATGCTTTTATCCACGCACTGTATCATTATTCATAAAAATTAAATAAAAATGCTACGTATGATTGAAAATTTTCAGAATATAAGAAAATGGATTTTGTTACTTTTCAAGGGTCACAACCTGACCAACTGACATTTCTGTAGAAAAAAAATTCTGAAAAGGAAGCAACTTAGCAAGGAAGGGAAGAAAAGATCAGAAAAGTGAAAAATTGATATCACAAGTACTTAGGAAGAGGAAAGATCCGAAGCAGAGACAGCAGGGAATGAAATGGATAAGTAAACAAAGACTGAAACGAGAAATGACGAAGCACGAAAGCTACGCAAATGAATATTGAAAAAATTGTAGTTGCGTAGCTCTCATTCAACTGCAAATCACTTTCAGTCATTCATTCTTAAACATATCACTTAAAAGTCTCTCAATGGGAACAGTTCCTATGGTTTTCTTGAAGAAAAGTTCTTCAATTGCGGGAGCGCTGATTCGCCGTAAAGCTGGAAGCAGCAGCAACAGACGACCAAACCTGGCTAACTGTGTGGAGCACTGGGCACGAACATATTCTCCTAGCATCAGCTGAGCTTGGTCTTGAGTGGACTCCACTTGCTCAGGATCTTTGAGACCGCAAGCCGCTATTGAGGGAAAACATATTGGAAGTTTTAAGTTAGCAATGAATTTCGTTGCAAAACAAGACTTTCTTGTCCATAATGTTCGCTTGATAAAAGGTATCTTATGTATAAGGCTACAAATATGAAAAGATTTTTGTAAAGTTTAAAAAGTATAAAAAGTAAAAACCAAACGTTTTCGGCTATTTGCCATCAAGACTTTCAATTTTCAGCAAATTGTTGTTAGCTCTTATTGGCGGTCTTAGTGCATGTAGTGTTTAGCTTAGTCCTTTTATTCTCCAGGCATGCACTTCTCTCGTCTACTTTAAAATCCCCAGGTGCTTTTATAACTCTACGAAACACTCGGAACTTACTCGGGCTTATCAGGAGAGAACGCTTGAATCGAATTTGGTTTCATTTTTCTTTGTTCAGCCACAAATCACCGTCGAAGACCCTAAACGCATGCGTGGTCCTAATGTACAGGCAGTGAGTCAGACGTTCATTGGGTTGAAATGTAGAGCTAGGCAAGATGTTCACGAAAAAAACACAGGATTTACTAAAGAGGAAACCCGAGCTAACACAGATATGCGTCTAGCAACTTAAGCTTGCGTGAATTCCTTTCCAAAACATGCCAGATATGGAATCAGACACCACAAGGGGGGCCGTAGAAATAAATAAATCTTCTCAAAAATCACATACTTACTCGGCTTAAACAGCACTATCGCCTTAAGGCATGCGTACTCTGTTGAATCAACATTGACGGCTTTAAACTTGCTGACCGTTTCTTGGAGTAGACGAACTGTGGCCATGACATCGACGATTTTCTCAGGGGGAGTGGTGTCCACATGCATGCCGGCAGCCGCTAAGATTGGCGCGATCTCCAAGGGCATGGACCACTGACTGGCGCCCAGTATAAACAACTCGCGCCAACCTTCCTCGAGCAAAATAACCTGTAAGGCAAAAACTGCTGGTCAACTTTTCTTCTTCATAAAGGGTCCAGAAAGCAGAGACCCAACAAGTAACTTTTCTTCGATGATTACTTCTAATCATACTAATCTAACTTTCTTTCCTGCTCATGAAATCAAAGGTAAGCAAGCCTTTTAAGAATAATTGCATGAATGCCCTGCGTCCTTCTGTCGAAAGTTACGTTGTACGAGAGTAGAAACCATAGAATGACGTAGCTGTAACGTATCGCACAGTTATTCAAAAGAATCCAAATTGCCATATTTTTCTCCAAATGTAGCCGGCTAGGGAGGTTGCCATCATCTAGGGGGTCGAATCTTTCATTGGTTTTTGCAACTTTAGCATTGATATTTCACCATGTACTATATTTAAGAATTTTTGCATCCGCTGTAAAGATCAACATATCCGAATTCCAACTGTATTTGAAATTCACGACCATGCAGTTTCGTGACGACTCTTGGATTGATTTGTTTGCTGTTAAATTATCGTTACTGATTTATCTGATGCTTAACTACCCTATATGCATTTACTATATACACTTAACTGTTATATACTCATTAAGCAAAGCAGGACCTCAAAAGAATCACACCTGATCTCTGAAGGGCAAACTCATGAACAATGGGATATTCCTGGCCCACTTAACCGACATAAACAGAAGCTTAGCGGCGGCTTCACACACGGCCTCAGGATGAGAATAGTACATAGACACTGAGATGTCAGACTGAAATCTGATTGGCTTAAAATCTAGTCCCAGGTCAAGGTCATTGGCCGGTATTTGGCAACTTTCCATGCAGGTCTCTGCAGCTAGTAAGGTGTTGATGAACCCACTGGTGTTGTCTTGCAGATGTGCCATAGTGGTAATCTCCATTCTGTCCTGTGCGTCCTTTAGCATCTTCTGCTTGCGCAGGGTCGAGCTACGGGGCCCGCGTTCATGCTGGACAGCTGAAGGAAATGAAAATTTGGTAGTTACTTCATATATCGTACATATACGATAATGTACTTGTAATGTATATCATAACGTACTATAATTAGTAAATAAACCCCTTCCAGCGGCTGGTATATCAGAGAATAGTGCTCGCGACTGAGAGATTGTAAGAAAAAGGAACAGTTGGCCGAGAAGCGAAGCTTTAAGGGCATCCGTAAAATTTTGAATTTATTTATTTGTTTATTTATTTATTTTATAACCCTCGTGATCGCAAGTTTATTCTTACTTTGAATAAGAAGAAAAAAAGTGACCTGATTGGGATTGCGACTGACGAAAACACGTAGTTTGATTGATTGAAATTATTTTATTTAAACTGTGATTTGACCAGAGCTTGAGAAGCTGTCAAACATATTCTCGCAACGCCCCTTACAAGGAAATCTCGAAAACACAGCACTTTTGGTTTAATTTTACCAACTGCGTTGTTCGAAAACAAGCCAAAGCTAAACATTTTCAATCGATTAGAAAAGAAAATCTAACCATACCAATAACACTGCGACAGAAGTAACACCGATAAAACAGGGAATTTAGAAATATGTTGTAGTTGTAGGATTTACGTTAAAAGTGAATCGAATTGGTTGTGCACTGTACGACTTGAGCGATTTATCACTTGCGTAGTTCAACTCGTTTTTCGCTTGGAAGTTTCTCAACCGGCAGCGTTAAAGACAGTGGGAAGTGTAGCCTTGTGCAAAACCAGCCTTTCAAAGTTGTAGCGTAAATCAACCAATCACAACCTTGGTTTCAATCACCATAGAAACGGTGTACAAGTTCTTAAATTGGAGCTTTCTTCAAAATAACAATGGCTCTATTGAACAATTAAAATATTTTTTTTTTCACAACTTGCACTTGGTTTTATTCTTCTTTTCTCGGAAATTGTAATTTTTTATGATTAATTGGTAATCAAGCTTCGTATCGTCCAATTCGGTCTGTAATCATACTCGTGACAAACAAATCGAACGCCCGCTGCCTGGTCGTCCGATTTTGTTATCACTCGTATGATTACAGACCGAATTGGACTCCACTCAGAGTCCTATTTTCATTACTTATCCGGAGCTACAATTGCGACTAGCTACTTAATAACAGTGTCACTGGATTCTACAAAACGAGTTTATTGTAAAAAAAGCTTGAAAGATACCGAATTTGTTATGTTTTCTTCGAAAAACAGTTACAGATTTACTAAGGCAAACGTTTTTAGCATATATTTGCATAATGATCGCTATAAATATAATAATGATAAAGATGCATTAAATATAAAGGATAATTAATTTTTGCTTCACTTGCTCACATAAAATGTTAATTTTCATGTTTATTCAATTCATGATATTGTTAATCAGTGCTATTATATTATTACAGGAGCCCATTATTATTATTATCATTATTATTATAATTTCGTGGCAATGTAAACATATACATGACATCAGAAATGTTAGGCCCCCGTCCACACGTATCCTGATACATTCGAATCGGCAAACTTTCCTTTGCGGATTCAAAAGTTTCCGTGTCCACACGTAGCGTTTTCGAAGCGAATATGCCCGTACCGTATCCTAACGAATCCGGATTTGCTCTACTGGCGCTCACATAATTGTTGTCTTGCCTTCGGTGTACAGCCTGAGATGGTCAACCAGTTCCTAGTTAAAATTCTTTTTCCATTCTTTCTCCAGGCTGGACCCAGAACCAGGCTCATCTCCAGTGTAATATAATTTATTCACACAACTGACGTCAAAAAAAGGACACAAAGCATTCTTATCAATGTACCTAACCCTAAGAAAAGGAGTAAATTATGTTACACTCGAGATGAGCCCAGAATTGTCAAGAACGCAGCCAGCTCGTTTCAGTTGTTTATCGTGGTGTGAAGTTCGACGGTCAGACATCGAAAGAAGCCTCAGAATGTCGAATCGTCTTTTCACAAGGTTTAGGTGAATGGAGAACATAGACTAGTTTAATTGTAAACACGCTATCAGACTTGAAATAAGTCCAACAAGAAGAGAAGCGATGGCATTTGTTTTGGCGTCCATGTTGTATGTTCACGCAATAAATACTGGAACCGCTTTGGTTACGTCATCGGATTCAAAACTTTACGGATTCAACCGTATTCGGCGTCCACACGATATCGAATTCATATCGTATTCAAAAGTTTCCACTCTGGAAAGCGGATTCAAATCTTTGCGGATTCGGTTGAAGGATTCACCGGATACGTGTGGACGAAATAAATAAATAAATAAATAATAAATAATAGCTTTATTTAACCAGGGAACACCATCAGATAACTGTTCTCCCTGTTGCCCCTAACGTGCAAGGTGCATCCGCAAAGAAAAGTTTACGGATTCAAATGTATCCGTGTGGATGGGGCCTTAAAAGTAATACCCGATTATACACAAAATTAATTGTCAATTTTGTAAATCATTTGCATGAAAAAAATGTCCTGGCAACAATGAAATGTTGTTTACTTATCGGTATCGTTTCAAAACAAAATCAATATCTACTAAGAAGACACTATTTGGTATTACTTGTACAAGATGCCTATCAGCAATAATTTTTATCAGCATGAAAAGTTCCAGCTTCTTTCTCATCATTGGAAGATGAGGATCATTTTTCTTGCTCTCAAAAACAAGAAACTTATTAATTTTTTGCATTGAAAGATGAACAAAATTCCATCCTACTCCTGACAAAGATATCTTTATGTCCTATCGAAAAATATGATTGGACAACAATTCTGTCAAACGCCAGTCTCCTGAAATGGAAACTAGTTAAGCCCTTACATGCAATTACATGCCTTACAATTACAAGCCCTTACATGCCCCCAAAGTTGCTAGGAAGCCTTGTAGTATTTCGTTCACGGACCGTTTGAATGAGTGTGTTTTAAACTGAGTTCAAACTCGCTGTAAAAGCAAAGAGATCATTGAGAAAATAACAATAATGGAACGGTGGGCATACGCAGAAAGGACATCTTTAACGAAATGACCAATATTCGTTGGAGAAAAATTCGGAAATCAGTGCGAAAAAATATCATAAAGTGCGATTGGTCATAATCTGTTTACTGCGATTTTCATAATTCTGCGAACTCCCGCGTTCAATTTCCAACCGCCAACTGGCGTCTTTGCTTCCGTCAATCAAACTTCCGAACATTTTCCGAGTCCAGGTCGACCATCCGCCATTGAAAGAAAATGCCACGTAAGTTCGGCTCTTCTCTTCGATGGCGAATTATTCGCCTGAATATTACCCACCGTGTAGACTCTGAATCGGCCAAACTAGAACTGACATCAAGAGAATCCGCCATCTTCGCCGTCACACGTGTGTTGATCCAGCTGGGCGGAGTCAGTGCTTCGGAAACTGTTCGACTACCATTCGAGCGACATCCGAAGTTTGATTGACGGAAGCAAAGACGCCAGATGGCGGTTGGAAATTGAACGCGGGAGTTCGCAGAATTATGAAAATCGCAGTAACTAACTTAACATGCAAATACAACTTCAGAAAAATTCTCAAAAACTGATGCGGGTCAGTATAGAATACTGTTGTCGAATAGGACGTTATTCTAAATATATTCCCTGTTTCTGTCGAACTGCACGACAGCAGAGATCTCATGTATATACCCACCACGAGTACCATTGTACGTAACTGTTTCCCTTTACAGGCAGAGGTCTAATGTATATACCCACCACAAGTCCGATTGTACTAATTGTTTCCCTTTTCAGGAAGAGATCTCATCTATATAGCCACCACGAGTCCCATTGTACGTAATTGTTTCCCTTTTCAGGCAGAGATCTCATCTATATACCCACCACGAGTCCCATTGTACGTAATTGTTTCCCTTTACAGACAGAGATCTCGTGTATATACCCACCACGAGTCCCATTGTACGCAATTGAATGGTTCATTGAATAATTTAACATGTGTTACGTAGTTGGGGACTCGTGGCGGGTATATTCATGAGATATTTCCCTGTGCGAGGGTGACAAAAACTAACGATTACACCACACTACCGAATGAGTACGAAAATCCCGTACAAGTTCCACGAGAGCATCACCGCTCCACCTCGATTGTCTCTCCTACACACTCTCCCGGTTTGCCAGGTTTAAGCGGAACTGGCACAAGTCTTAAAAGTTGTTCAAATCAGTTTGTATTGTTTCCGCGGCGATTGCTCTTTTAAAGTCTTACTCGATTGGAATAAGTTTGTTGATTGGTCTTGTAACTCTTCGGCGGCCAACTTTTCCATCTTGACCAGGGAATACATCAACCATACCACTCCTGCCAGCAGACAATAAGCTCTGGGAGCATCTGGCGAGGTGGCATTCAACTTTAATCCTTTAATTCATCGTTTTAAGACTAAAAAATGGTGTATTAAAAATCGAGGATGAAAGCAAGTTGATAAACTAAGCGGTACTACTGTGGCATAAAAAAGAATCTGACGTTTGGCAAGAGCATTAGCCCTTCTGGGGACGCAACGGTAGGATTATGAATAATACCGTTCGCTCTGACGAAGAGCTCATGATCTTTAGCGTCTCGCCGAGCTTTTGTCTTATGGCAAATTACCATATGAGCTCTTTCTATAAGCCCATTATTTGTGCGTGTTTCGTTTTTCCACCGATGTAGCACCCATTTTTTAATTAATAGAAGTTTTCTAGGTGTTCGAGTGTGCTCGTAAATGGAATAAGCAGATGCAGCGCTTTTGTATTTTTATAACATTTTGCTTCGATTCTGTTAGCAGATGTTTGTTTTTCTGAATCTCCCACCCCTTGTCCGCGTAAGAAATAATCAAATGCTCGCAAACATGGCAAACGGACAGCCAGCCATCTTATATTCCAATGAAAAACTACATTGTCAAAGAACCAACCATTCACAACGCTGGCTATCAGGCTGATTTTGATTGGTTTGTTCTTTCACAGCACTGTCGCGTTTACGTCAAAAGCGAAGTTTTCTCCACTGCAAACTTTGAATTCTTACTACTTCGACTCTGTCGCTCGGCAAAACTATCTATAAAGATAACAATTTTAATGTGAAGCGTATGTTGTTCCAGTTCGTTATCACAGTATAGTGCAAATTGAAGATTTGATTTCAATTGAAGAATACAGTTTTAGGCCTCAAATCTGCGAAAGAAGAATAGGACATATCTTAGTCTAGGTTTTGCTAACAGAGTTCTAACGCAGGATAATTAGGTTCTGTAAAAATCACTGTTCATAAAATTTCGCCAAGGCAATTAAACTTACAAAAAAAAACCTGTTTTTAATTAAGTTATATATCTGTGAGTTTTTTTGTTTGGATGCCGGTATAAACAAAGTGAAAAGAAACAAGTGCTTCCAAAATCTATTTTATTTTGTTATCACGAACAAAGGCAAGGGGCAGGAATTTAGCGCGTAGTTCTGCTTAATTCAATAACGCGCTGTTTTATTCGCGAGTACCACGGAGAGAACTCAGCTTAATTCTCCTTCTCTACTTATCGCAGTAGCTGCTGTTGACTGATATCTATGCTTACTTAGCTCTTTGTTTAAGGTATTAAATGAAGAGAAGACCTTGCAAAGCTCAACATATCTAATATGATAAATCAAAAATAATTACTTGAACATTACCCGGCGTTGTAAAGTGCTGTCGCGTGTCATCTTCGCCTGTACAATAAAAATCCGCTTGATAAGATCTTTGTCTGCTTTGAATAAACTTAAAAATAATACCACGAAGCGAAGCAGTCAGAAGGAATGACAATGCATCATTCATACTCAAATGAGTTTGGAATGAGTAGCCGCCATTATTATCTTTCATAATCAATTGAGTGTTTATCACCTCCTAGCATCTTCCACGTGCCTTAAAACTAATCGTTAAAAATTCATTAGTTTTAAATTGAGATCCGTGCATAGAAAGAGCTAGCCAAGAGAAAAGAAGTTTCGAGAAAAAATTGTCAAAATTGTCGTTGAATTTGGTTCCCAGTAAGAACTAAGTGGAAATGTGTTGTTGTTAAAATAGGTTGAAAGGGCTTTGAGACACAGTGTAGCTTTGTTGGTTTCTTCCAAGACTAAAAGTTTCAAGTAGGTTTCCAACGACGGACCGAGAACAACGAATGATTGATTTCGGTTTTCCGATCAGTAGTTCTAAACAAAGGTCTTATCATCAGATGACAAAATCTGTTCGCTATCTAACCCTCCCTTTGAGTAAATTTACAAGATTCTGATCGGTCTTTAGCTCTTATACAAAGGACTACCAAATTTTTGCTGAATTCAAAGCGAAGTATTTGACTCCATCCACTCAAATCAACAATCCAAAACTCTTCGACCCGGCAGCTGTCACTTAACTTTTATCACTTCGCAAAACAGTATTTCTTTCCTATTGGAAACGCTTCGGCTTTTTGTGAACACTGAAAATTAATGCCACCTATTAAAAGCGATAATTAAAGTAACAGATTTGAAAAATACTACTGCAGGGAGTCAATGCATCATAAATATTTGATATGTTTGAATATTCCTCGCCGTGATGGAACTGCATACAATGAAAATCTTATTCTAGCGGACTACGCTGAAACGGGAAAAGATACACCTGGATATTGACAAACGGGAAATATCAGTAAAGATTACATAGTGTATATTAGTAAAATATCCTTTTGTCATTCTCAGCAGCTACAAAGCCACAAAACCACAGATAGAATAAACCAGTCCCTGAGGACTAAAAGTTTGTTACAGCTTAAATTAACCGAGACAAGTTTTTTCAATTTTCGATTTAATGTTAGACCCTCTGTAATATTTAGAAGTGGCGGGATATAGTGTTCTAAACTGAGTTTTTTTTGACTAATTGTATTAAAATGAATTAGAAACATTATCCGATCGCACACTTCGCGTTATTATGCAGCCTTGTTCAATTGCATGGCGTTGTTTTATGCACGCAAATTTTTCTCCGAGATATCAGCTTGTTTACAAACCAAACCAAGAGAAACTCCTGAATTAATTCCCTGAGTCAAACCGAAAAACCGTTCAAACTGTCCTCGTTATTGGCAGAAGTTATAACAAAATTATCTCCATTGTTTCTCTCATTCATTAGTACGTCATTAAATCGGCCAGCGACATCCCGCGTCAAACGAAACTGAAGCCCATTTGCTAAAATTAGTTAATCACTTTATTCGAAAATTCTTCCAAATTTCCTGTTGTCTTTTTGGAGAATTTTAGAATCACAAAAATAAAGTTTTTAGGTTCGCTATATAGTTAAGTAATTTAAATGATTTAGTTAATTTTATCGACAGAGGACGTAAAAAAATTTATTCGCCGACCGTCAAAGCCACGATGAATGAACAGACAGTGCTTTCATGAAATAATGAACGTTTTTTTTTCATCAACAGAAGTTTAAACCCGTTTGCGGCACTGTTTTTCTCTACTAAGGGAAAAAGCATCATAAAAAGCTCGCATGTTAATTGGTCAAAACAATAGTGATTGTATTCGACATATTGCTCTTGGAGGCAACTCCCGTTTTCAGTTCCTTGTCCTTAACTTTCTGATTTGTATTGAAAGCCGTGATTGTCTGCATAACAACTACTAGGAAAAAAGCCACCGATCCAGGTGAATAACCTTGTCTAAACCGGTGTCTCTTTGAATTCAAAATTTCTCATAGCATGCTGAGAATTCTCTTGTATTCCGATACAGGGTGAATGATCTGCTCCCCACAGGGAAATTGTCTTAACTACTGATATAGAAACAGCACCCTGATGAAAAATTAACATGTCATTGCTTAACGTACATGTGGATACGAAACTGAGTTCCAAGAAGCGTGCTCCACGATTTTAAGAAAATGAAATTGTCCATAATCAAAAGGAATTTTTCAGCGGACAGTAGATCTCACAAATGCCGAAGTTTTGCTTTCCTCATAATGTCCGGTAGATCCTCTCCCGTTAGGAGATAAACGGAATATTTGTTATCATTTCTTCTTATCGGGACTATCAATGTCCCAGGAGGACACATTCCTAAGACGAACCCACGCAAGAACCTACTGATAGACATGCAAAAATTGGCCAAATAAAGTTACCCTAAATATGGTACGCAATTTTATCGCAAGAAGTTTTAATTTTTTTTGTATTTATTTGTTTATTTTCATTTTTCAAGATGTTTGTTCTTTAGTAAATATTTGTAAGTTCCGACGCAAAACTAGCATAAAGAAGGCAATTGCAGATTTGTGGTACGATTTTCCAAGAACACAGTGAATATTAGATACTCGAGGGGTTCTATTCAGTGAAGAAGAATTCATCCGCTATGGTCTTTCCAAGAATAAATTCAATGTCTGCATTATCCAAAAAAATGTAAATCAATATAAAGACATGTAATAACAAAATGTAGACAGTTCTAAACTGAAATTGATTAAATTAATTTGGAAACTACAGTCTTCTATTGAGTTTAAATCTCTTTTGCCCCACAGTAATGAAACGATGTGTTAAATTCTTTCATTTGTGCTGAACTTTCGTACCTTTCTCTCGTCAGTGTTTCCATATTCAGTAATACAGTGGCTATCTTCTTTCTGCCTTGTTGAAAGATGATATCCGAAACAAATACCGCTTTCAACAGAAAGCGCGTTAATAAAAAAATAACGGTTGAGCGTGAAAGTGGAAATGCAGGAGGAAAACTATAAAACTAGTGTTTTTTCCCGTTTGATTAGTAGATGATCTCACGGTCAAGGCCACGAATTTTTAGTCTTGGCATCGACATATAAATATGACTTTGGGGAAAACTTAGTTTACTATTTAGAAAGACGGCATGTTATCACTTAAATGTGCTTGAAAATGCCTCAAGCCGAATTCTCTATTAATAATTGAATTTTGTCCCTGCAAGGTGAAATTTGCTTGACGCAGATGGGGCGCGTTAGCCGGTGATCGCTTTTAAAAGAAAATGAGGAAAAGCCGTTTCAAAGCCCTTACTTGATCCGCGAGCTTTTTGTTCACAGGAAAAGTTCAGAAGTTGAAAAGCGAATAATTTCCTGGGGCTTTTCGTCCTTAATTACGAGCTGTTTTACTTTCTTTCCAGCTAATGAACTTATTGAAACTTATTGATTTGTGTTTCCTGGGCGAGGAACATTTTCCATACGCTTTTCAGAGGTGCTTAAAATTTGTATTCATTAGTTTATTCGGTATGTCGGTAAGGAAAAGAGAACGTTTATTTGAGAAGCAAAGAGGAACAGTTGAGAAAGCGGATAGCCCGCAAATTTTCGCGTTTTATTTGCCGGAAGTTTGTAACTGAAAGAGTTTGCGTATTCAAAGTGAACAAAAAAACTACTAAAATATCTTGTAAATTTTACGAATTACATGCCACAAGTTGGTTCACATTAAGAGAAACTCACTCGAATATGTTTCTTGTTCTCTAAAAGCGTAATGAGGTTGTCGAGTTAAAGAGTTCTGGTAGGAAATTTGTTACTCGGTGAGATAATGTTTCAGTCATATTTACAGTTCACCGATACGGAGTGGAAAATTCGAGTAACGAAAAAGCAAATTAACTAGTAAATAGAAAAAAAAATGAAAATTGGTTTGTCTAGTCAAATGTGAAGTGAGATGGATGGTAGTATAGACGCGGCGCATGCTTTAAATTCTTCGAAAAGAAATTCCGCAGATTAAAATGAATAGCTTTCATTGAAAACGCACAAGCCAAAAATGACTTTTAGATGACTTCTAAGTCGTACCAGCGACAACTGTGTGAAAGAGTTAAAAGTTTGCCTTGAAAATCAATCATTTTTTTTATTCCAAAATCGGAAAAGTCTTTAAAAGTAATTCCATTAGACTGGCTCGTTTTGCCGTTCGCGCGCGGACAAAAGAATCAGGCCGTTCGTTACGATGTAATGCTTGCGCAAAATTGATTTTATCTAAGAGGTGAGCGAGAAACAAAAGCTTCGTCAAGAAGCTCAGTTCACGATGATGTTACCAATTTTCGGCTTAAAACTTTAAAGGTAAGTGAAAAATGCTTCGCATTAATCAGTTTGTGCATCCGGCTTACAAGAAGTTCCCTTGGCAAGCTGATGCGTCGAGTTTTGTATCTGCAATCATCTAATCACATAGTACCAAGGTGACATAACGAATTTTCGAGGTCTTTGTGAGTGTGAGGAATCTTGAAGCGCTTTTTCTTTTTCCGAAGAGGTGAAATAAAGTCAAATTGAATTTTTTTTTTGAAAAGCGAGTAATCCTTAACGGTCCGTGCTTCTTGAACGAGAGGGTGTTAATCTGAGAAATGTAAATATTTGAATTAAATAACCATGTTGAAAATTCATATCTATAGTCGTGTTTACATTCTTAATGAATAAGACTAACAACGAGGGAAACAAAACGTTTCGGAATTAAGACAGACAAGGACTTACTGAAGAATGATGCTGCAGGGACATATTTTTCCGGCAGTGGAACGCATTCGGCTCGCAATGCAATCACGAACCAGCTACGAGATTTAGAGGACCAAATCTACACTTATAAACTCTTAATCAGGGGCCAGATACAACGCCCCAAAGCAATTAAGCAACGAAAATGGATTGTCCTACCATCTTTGTTCATGGTGACTTCAAAACACTTTTTCAAGCGGCATGAGCGACACTGGTTTCGATGTATTTTATCAACAGGGCAGTTTCCTTTCCCATTTGTTGCTCTGCATGTGTAAGACCGGTTCCTTCGTATGCTTCTTTTAAAGAAACCACTGCACCCGTCACACGCGTAAATTCCATAATGCTTTCCAGAGGAACGGTCACCACAAACTTTACAGGGAATATCTAGAAGGCGACCTGCTCGAGAAGGAATAAAAAAATGGAAGGTTCGGGAAGGAGGTCACGTTGGAGTACTTAAAAATCAAAGCGATATCGAAAATAAATTGAAACTTCTACCGTTAGGTTTCGATTTGTCAGCCTTGTCGGCTTCCATATCACTAAGTTGAGGATCACCGTTCATCGTCAGTAAACTGAACTGTTCCGCCTTCCACATCCGATTTGCCTTACCTCGATCAGATGCCGCTTTAGGAAAATCATATTTGCCTTTACCTAGAGGTCTGATTAATGACAAATGTCAGGAAGCCTTAGTTAAACCTCTTCTCTGATTGGTCAACACGGGCCATTACTGTTTCATTTTCTATATTTTCGCGAAACAACGAACAATTTGTTGATCGCGTCTGATTCGCGCAGATATTTGCGTACATTGTGATTCGGTGATTACCGAAAAGTGTGAGACAAACTTTCCAAGTCTTATACAGCCATATTTTGTGTGAAAATTCTTCAAAATTCATGAAACACTGATGTATTGCTGCAACAAAATACAAAATTCTCCTCTTACCTCCAACTTTTGGTACAAATTGCATTTTTATAGCTCACAGACACTTAACTTTAACATGACTTTGCAAACATAGTCTTTGATGTATTGATAAAATATTTAAAAGACCGAGACAAACTGAATAATTTAAAAAATATCACCCCGAAAAATATCAATTTTTTAATCATCTGAAAATACTAAATCAAAGATACACAGTGGGTAAAATCTCGGTTTTTATTTTCTCGAAGTGTGGCCACAAAATTCTGGCAAAAATGGACGAAACTCGACCGAAGGGGTCAGCCACAAATGATTGACTCTTGTAAGCTTTAGTGTTAAAAAGCAAGCCAAGGTAAAAGAGAAGAAACCGGTTTTCCAGAATCAGTGGGATTTAGAAGAATGAACCAATTTCAAAGGGTAGTGGTACTTTGGTTCAAACAGCCAATCAGCGTCAAGCTCTGCGTCTTTGCGAAACGTGGGACTACAAAAAAATAGAAAATAGGTGGCAGTAGGGTACGCATTAATGGCTTTTTCATTTTAGTTTTTTCTTCTCCTTTCAACACAGCTGTCAATAAAACAAAATCGTTTGATGTCACCTGTCTTTGTCACTGCCAGCCACCTGTCTTGATCAGCGTAATAGTCTTTGGCAAACACTGGGTTTTCCTTGTTAGCAGATTTTGCTATTTTCAGAACGAAGATAACTCTTTCCGTTTAGAAAAACAACCACTGATACAAACTTATATTGGCATCTTCTGTCTTCATGGGCAAAATGCAAATCTAGTTACAATTTTCCATTCTTGTTGAAAGCGCTATGCTCAAAATTAAATCGTTTATAGCTTCTATTGTCGAATTCAAAGCAATTAGCGATACCAAATAATTCCAAGCGTGGTTCTAATTATCACTTAAGCAGACGGCAAGCAAAACCGAGCAAAAAGTTGTAAATTGAATCACAATCACCCAATGTAAATGCAATGCAAACGGACGTTATTGTAGCTCTAAAAGACTCTTGTTTCTGCCATTTTGTTTGCATTTTTTGACTCTTAAAAGAGGTGAAAATTTGACCACTTTATCGGCAATGTCAGCCAAGATCGTGTTTTCGCGCATTTCACTTCGCGCCAGTGCGACAAATGATATATGAAAACTGGCAAACAACAAATGATTTATTTCATTAGCAGGAATGGTTCAGCATGCAATACCTCTACTGATCAACATTTCTTTATAACTTTCTCGGCCAACCAATAAACTTATATTTCTGGAAAAAACTTGCTGTTTCCAAGCAAAAATAAATGAAATCGCGGGCGCCAACAACGGGATATTCTCGGTCAAGTCATCTCAAAGCATTTCCATCACGAATGAGGTTTGCCTTCGGGCTTTCTTTGCCATTTGCATTTTCCCGTCCATTCCTCAAAGAAATTTAAGTCGTGCGACTCTAAATTTCTCGTTGATTTATGTAATAAATTTAAAGAACGTCAACGAAACTTGGGTGTTCTTTCTTCTTTAAATTATTTTTGCCGATCCTTTGCTTCAGGTTTCTTTCTTAACATAGCTAGCAGGCGTTGTTAACTCAAATTTGTCTCGATGAATACATAGGAAAAAAAATTCATCAACTGAATTGTTGAAGACCATAAAGCATTCGAACAAATTAGAAATGTTAATTTTGTTGTAAATACCTGTTGGATCGGCCTCTGCATTCACGAATTTGTAAATATGCTTTTTTCAGTGACATTGTAGGATTCGGAGGTATTCAACTCTTGTCGAATTAAGACTTTGCTTTTTCCGAATTCGAAAAAGACCTCGCGAGATACACTTGACTTTTATTAATGCCAATATTAGAAGGGTGACTTTGTCTGGCAGCTATAAGTCTGAAATACCCCGGTTTGCGGCGCTCTTGTTGCTTTTATAGCTTCAAAACATTTGATTTCACTCAGTCGGCTCAAAAATCTGTAAACACAGGAAAGAACTTTCAAGGGTAAAAAGTACGCTATTTGCCTTATTTGCAATTTTTGATCAAAGATTAAATAAAGAGAGTCAATAGCGCTATTAGAATGTTTATAGCTTGCACAGTCAGTCATCTACATGCGTTCCAATTGGTGAACATTTCTAATGTTTCCTGTGTTTTTTGTGCCGCTCTTTGTTCTGTCCATAGTTTGATTCATCACTGGTAGTTTTCAGGATTGAGTTCTTGGAGACCACATTTAGGTCCAGCCACATTTTTATATGAGGAAGTAAAAGTAGAGAAGAATATTGTAGAAATTTGAAATGCATAAGAGGCATTAAAGCGAATTTCACACATTCTGAATTAGCGCATTCCACACTAATTGACAACTTAAATCTGTACAATATTTCAAATATCCCTTTTTCCTGGCGAGCTAAATGTATTTGAAAGGTCGTTTGGCTTAAAAATCTAAACCTTCCTTCAATTTTTACGATTTTAACCCTTGGGGCAAAAATGTATTTTTCTTATGGACGAGAAAATTGCGAAAGGATGCGCCTTCGTTTTATTCCCCCGGACACTTTCCTTATATGGAACGGATACATTTAATCTAATTGATCGTAAAATTTTTACTCTTTTGATTACAAGAAGGTCAGTATTGTTTTTAAACTTCTTTTTTCAATTAAGCTTCGAGTTACAGGAAGTTTAATACAATTAATACTCTCCATAAACTGGAGAAAGTGCACTGTTTAAAATCTTTTAAGTTACAGCCAGTTAATTAAAATGTCATGTGAATCATTTTATGGACTTTTTTACCTTGAACTTTATTCACCTGGAAGTCAAATTGTTTCCTAAATTGCGAAATAACTGTAGCCGATACAAATTTCAAATGAACACGAAAATTCGCCCAACGCGAAGCTCAGGTAATCATTTATAGATTACCATAGAAAAAAAGAGTTTTCACTCGACGAAAAAGTTGCTTACAAGGTGGACCGTGCAAGTAAACCAAACATTTTGTTGAGCCACGCACATCAGACAATATTTTCGTACCTTTGGGGTGTTTTTTTCGAACATGTTCCGACAGCCACCCGTTATTTTATATTGAATATTGCAACATTCTAAGGTATTAAAAAATGATGAAATACAAACTAACTTTCAACTTTATTGTTTTTCAAGAGAGTGTTTAGGGACACTCCCAGTCCAGCCCTTAGGAGAGGAAAACTTCAGAAAAGTTGTTTTGGGAAATAACTCTCTGTTTTCCGAGAGGTTGGCATGCCTCATTGTGATACCCATGGATGCTCATGGCGTACCGACTAGGCGCCGACTCTTGCTTCTAAATTCCGCCTGTATAATTCATATTTAGAGAACCATACATATTCAAGAGCAGCGAGCGGACAAACAGTCCTGGTAACGAGTTAACCTGAATGCTGGCCTGCGGCTGTTTTGAGGGACGCGCCCTTATTTGAAAAAGATGTCCACTCTATCACCACTGTTGGTAGACAAACAAGAACGAAAAATCCAACCTTAATGAGGAAGATATTCCAGGAGCCAAAATCCCTAAAACCAGCGGAACACTGCAAAGTTTCAGTTTTAAAACGATGGTTGTCTTGTAGAGGAGCTAAAGTTACCGGAGGGAGAAAAGATCTAGTCACAAGGTAAATTTACCGTTTCGCGTGCTACAGCAGTCGATTAAGTCCTTAGAAGATTTCCGAGACTCCGCGGTTTAGGAATTGTACATGTGAAACATTTCTATGCTAAATTTTCTATCTTAATGAAAATCACTATTACTGCATGTTAGGGTAAATGATGATATCATCAATGGAATGGATAAGATGTTGTCGACAATGATGGTGGAGTAAATATAGCTAAGAAAAGAAAAAAAATTAGAAGCCATTGAAGTGGTCGATACAGAAGTAAATTAAAACTTCCCGGCCTTGCGATAGTTTTTAGTGTGGTATAGCTATACTGCCAAGAATATCGTTTAGCCACATTTGGAAATATTTTATTGAAGAAGTGGAACTAAGAAATTGGCAATAGAAAGACCAATTGCAAAAGGTTACAATTTTTATAAATCTGGGCACGTTCGACAATTTTTAATTTCAAAAAAGGAAGAAAACAAATTGTTCGTTAAAAGCCACGTCCTTCCATCAATGAAAAAGGGAAATTTGCGCATAGTAGAATTTGTACTTTATCCAAGTGGAGATACTGCTAAGGTTGTTGTGGCTGCCTGGCTGGCGTTGATGCCCGTTGTAACCACCTGGCTGCAACCCTATATATTGCAATAGAAGATCAATGGAACGATGTTCCATGAGATACAAATTAAATAGTGTTGCGAGTCAGCTACCAGGCAGAGTACCTTGCAACTCCCAACCAATGCCAATGGAATTTACCTATAGAAAGGAAACCTGAATACAAAACCTGTCCAGTCACTAGAATTTCAAAAACGCGAGTATAGCAAAAAGGAGAAGGAACACTCTCCCAGGGGTCAAAATGATGATAGAGCTCTTCATCAAAAGATACTCTTCGTTAGTGAGTTAAAGCACTTTTACGATCAAGTAAAAACGGTCGAGCTGGCGACTGGCCGGTAAAATAATAGGTCTAAATTTTATCTTACCTCATAGTCTTCCAAAGAGTAACGAACAAGAGCCAGCAACACAGCATCCTGACAATACTAACTAAACGTTTTACCAAAAAAAGAGGGTAGTTTCACGGGACAAGGTTCATTCAATGTCATGTAATGAAATATCCTCCAAAGCAGAGCGGGTAAAGCAAAGGCTGTTCAATTCAGTGAACCAAAGAGAAGAAATGTAGAAAAAGTAAGCGGGATTTTGTGGTACAACGTTCGAACTTGCTGAAGTTCCCTCGAAGACTTTCCAGGATCTTCATCTCTGAACCGAAGAAGCAAGTTTGAAAAGAACGTATAACGACTGACGCTGCTTACCTTAACTCTTGGACTGAAAGGGACTCTACTTGAGCCTGCGTATTCTGATTCGGTAAGGGCTTGTTGGCAGCCTTTGGTGAATGTATGTTGTGAACAGTTACTATGCCTTTGCGTTCTGAGATTCTACTTCTAAGGTTTGTAATACTTCTCCTAGTCCAAGCAACTTACCTATAACGTTGCTTTGTGCAGCGAAGAGAATCGATCGAAGCAGCTCAATTCCAGATGGGAGCATCGTCTTTAAATATTTATTATTATTATTATTATTATTATTATTATTATTATTATTATTATTTATTATAGTACCGAAGACCAAGGTCTTGAGGTCGTTATCCGTGAACTCTTGTTTCCTGATGACGCTGCTCTTGCGTCGTACAGGGGGCTGGGGAATTTTCAGCTTGCACGAATTTTTTTTTTCGCTTACTGCTTGTGCTACAGCAGTCGATTAAGCTTTTTTCATCAGGTGAACCCCTCTGCACGAATTTTTTTTCTACGTGTGAAAAGTCACAATTGGACCTTCCTTCTGCATGAATTTTTTTTTCTTGGCATTTTCCCTTGCATGATTTTTTTCCTGTAAAGGAAAACAATTACATACAATGGGACTCGTGGTGGGTATATACATGAGATCTCTGCCTGTAAAGAGAAACAATTACATACAATGGGACTCGTGGTGGATATATACATGAGATCTCTGCCTGTAAAGGGAAACAATTACATAATACAATGGGACTCGTGGTGGGTATATATATGAGATCTCAGCCGAGAAAACTTTGCATATCGTTCACATGGTACAGCTTCGAGCAGAAGGAGAGCGTTGACGCATCTTGCTGATACATTTCATAATTTCAATTTCCTAAAAAGATAAAATGCCACAAACGCTATTTAGCGGAATTCAACCAAAGGGCGCAAAAGAGAAAAACTCGACTTTGCCTCCCATCACAATGCTTGCTCAAAGGGGAGTCTAAGCACTTAAATTTATGCAACAAGCTTCCGTCTGATGACAAGTTATGAATAAACTCAACTTGGAATACAGTAGAAAGAATATGTTTTTTTTTTCGTGTCACTTTGAAACGAAAGTCGTAAACTCGTTATCCTTCCCCATACTCAGGAGCCCATAACCAGGAGCGTTCCCATGTGTTGGGTGGCGTCCCCAGCACAGTAGCAGATGTCGTTATTTTTAGAAATGGTGAAAGCAGTTTCCGCCATTATAAACTATATTTAAATTATCATTTATATTATAAAATTATTTATTTATATTATGAAATATATATTTCCCGTGAAAGCGGTTTCCGCCATTATGAAAGCGACAGTAGAAGTTCTAATCAGAAATTAATATGTACGTAGTGCAATTTGATTGGTCTTTGTAACAATAAATTTAATAATAGCACCATTTTCTACTGTGCTGGAGCAAAGGGCTAGTATGGGAAAGGAACGCTCTGGTGATGGGCTCCTTTCATATTCCCTTGTTTCTCAATTTGATGCATTCAGTGACGCTGCTTAATACTATTGCTGATGCTTTCACCTCCGTAATCATAATTCTATCACCAGTTTCACTTATTAACACATACGGAGTAAAATTACTGAAATCTGGTTGGCAGAGACAACGCAGTTTTCTTTATCACAAGGGCACTTTTGGTAATCAAGAGGGCATTGTTTCGCACCAAGAGCTTCGGTGCTACTTAATGTCACGGACTTAAGTAAAAACAAGCGTGCTTTGGGACTTCCCAGTAATTTTGAACTGGTTTATTGCCTTTGGTTTACAGACAACTAACTAGTCAACTGAAAAAGAATAACATTCACGCAAATTAATTTCTAGTTATTTAAAAAAACTGACTGAAAAACGATCTAGTTAACTTGATGTAAAAAATACTTACAATTCTGTGGGGCTTTATCCCGAATCTAGCACGTAAAAACAAGATATTTTTCTGTGATTTTGGCACACTGTGATAAGCGCGTCGATGTTTTCAAAGAATCTCTCTCTCTTATCTCTCTATCACATTTTTCCGACCACTCCTTAATTGGCGGGAGTCACGTTGTATAATCTGCCGACATGTGCAAAACACTCACCCTCAGTGCGGAAATTAGAAGCCTAATTGAGCAACGACTAATTTAGAATAAAAGGAAAAAAGTGTAACGACTTACAAGAAAGTTATCAATGTTCAATGTCCTCAAATGGACCTTATCCTCGCTCTCCAATTAGTTCTTCTTTTGTAGCTATGACGCAAAGTTTGTGGATTGGCCTGTCATATTCTCCGTTTTTGGTCTTGATTCGCACTTTCCTCGTCAACCCATCCTTGCCTGGATAAGTGCTAACCACCAAGGCCATTGTCCACTGGGATCTCTTGCGGTTCGGGTTTAACTCGAGCACTAAGTCGCCTGCTCTGAGGTTTTCTCTTTTTTTGAACCACTTGTTTCTCGGGAGAAGCGTGGGTGCAAAATACTTCATCCAGCAAGTCCAAAAATCTCCAATCCTGTTCTGAACACTTCTCAGAAGGTCCCTTGGGTTCACTCGGTCTTCTTGCTCTGGTTGGGGAAGAAAGGTGTGTTGGCCGATTATAAGGTCATTTGGGGTAATCGGTGGCCCCTCCCAAATATTATCAGAGCTTAGGTAAAGGGGTCGGCTGTTGACCATGTAGGTAACTTCGGCAAGAAACGTACGCCATTGCTCTTCTGAGAATGATTCATCCCTGCAAATGCAGCTCATGGCCTGTCTGACGGATCTGATCAGTGACTCTACGACGCCGTTCTGGTGGCTTGCACGGGGTGTGTTCCACTGCCACTGGAAATCGCAAGTAAATTCCTCTGAGAGGATACTCTGTATCTTTGGGACATCCCATTCTCTCATAATCTCCCTCAGGTGCTCTTGTGCCCCCACGAAGTTTGTGCCGCAGTCTGACCAGCAGAGGTTTGGGTGACCGCGCAGACATGCGAATCGGCGAAATGCCATGAGGAAGCTTGTTGAAGTCTTGTCAGTGACAAGCTCCAGGTGTATTGCTCTAGATGTTGTGCACGTAAAGATGATGACTTGAGCCTCTTTATGCGTTCTTCGGTTGAGCTTGATTTGCAGTGGCCCAAACATATCCATCGCCGTGTTTGAAAATGGGGGGAATCCGCACGCCACTCGCAATTTTGGTAGTTGACCCATTAACTGGTCAAGGGGTTTCTTTCGTTGTTTACGGCAAATGACGCACTCGTTGACTACGGATTTTGCCATCTTACGAAGACCTATCATCCAGTATTTCCATCTAGCCTCATGCATCAAGCTCTTATATCCACAGTGACCTCGTTTGTGGTGAAGATGACGCAAAAGCAGGATAGCGAGCTGATTTTTTGGAAGAATGACTGGGTTTCTCATATCTCGTGGAAGTGATCGAATATTCTCCAGACGGCCATGTGCTCTGATCAACCCTTCCTCATCGGGTTTAGCTATAAGCGTCTCATCTAGGAGTGACGCATCCAGGTGAAGCTGACTCCACTTTATGAGCTGAGATTCTGAGTCTCTAAGTTCCCGGACTGTCAGCGGACCTTTAGGCACGGCTCTACGTCTGGCGATTTGGGGGAATCGTCGGACGAGGGCGACGATCCGTCGTATCTTCGTGAAGGAAGAGAAGTGTTTTAGCATGTAGTAGAAGACGGAGTTCTTGTCTATCGTTTCTTGAATGACTGCAGCAGCGAGAAAATTTCCAGCATTTTCATTCTCTTTGTGATCTTGCTTTACTTTCTTTGCATCTTTCCTTTCTTTCAAGGCGTCTTTGCATTCTTGATGGGGTCCAAGAGCTAACTCCTCCTGAAACTGAGGCCATTGAGTCTCGGGTAACTTAAGGAAAGAGGGCCCAGACCTCCAGCATTCAAGTTCAGCGGGTGTGATTCCCCTGGTGAGAGCATCGGCGGGATTGTACTTAGATCTAATGTAACGGAAGTTTTCAGTTCCGACTGTTTCTTGAATTTCGGCGACGCGCACAGAGACAAACGGTCTGAACTCCCGTGGTGGCGTCCGGATCCATGACAGGACGGTTTGGGAATCTACCCACAGGATCTTGTCATAATCCTTAAAATTGACGAAGTCTAGAGCTTCCTTGCAGGTCTCATAGAGTCTTGTAAGTGTTAGGCATCCCAAGAGTTCCAGTCGAGGGATTGTTTTCTTCTTCAAAGGCGCAACGAACGGCTTGACCATTACTGGTTCGCATCGGTACTCTCCACTTAGTAGCTCCCAGCGGAGGAAAATGACTGCTCCGTATCCCAATTCTCCCCCATCGGCAAATCCATGTACTTGAGGTTCTCCGACTGCATCCACAGGTTTGAGTTTGCGATCAAACTCGAAGGTAAGGAGTTGGTTCATGGCTTCTGCGTTTTCGTTCCATTTCTGCTGGGTTGGCTCTGAGAGTATGTCATCCCAGCTGTAACCAGCGCTCCATAGCTCTTGCAAATCCATTCTGAACTTGAGGGTCACTGGAGCTACGAGGCCAATGGGATCCCAAACTTGGGCCAATAGAGCAAGACAAGCTCTTTTTGTAAATTCTTTTGTTGGTTTGACAATTGAGTCTTTCTTGAGAGCGACTGTGTCCTCTTGTTTGTCCCACTTGTGGCCCAGCAAATCCGTGTAGCGTTCGCCACCTGTCTGGTCAACTTCTGTACTGTTTGAGTTCCATGTCTTGATCTGGAACTGGCCCTTCTCAAGTACTTTGTCAATTGTACTTGTTATGTACTTCGCTTCTTCTGGGGTACTTCTGGATCCCCCAATGTCGTCGACGTATGCACGCTTCTGCAATTCCTCCGATGCTTCAGGAAATTCGCTTTGTGAAGATTTGGCCAGGGTATTAATGGCATTCGAGGCAATGTCTGGAGCAGGTTTGTCGCCGAAATTGAGTCGAAGCCACTGATACACTGTTGGATGGTCATTCCTATTTCTTCTCCATAAGAACCTATGGTAGATTTGGTCATCAGGGTGCACCACCACTTGATTAAACATCTTACGTACGTCACCAGCATACGCAATCGTGTTCCAGCGCCAGGCTATCAAAACGTTGGCCAGACTGTTTATATAATTTGGTCCCTTCTCAAGATGATCATTAAGGGAGAGCCCATCGTGTCCCTTAGAGGACGAATCGAATACGAGCCTGACCTTCGTAGTTTTGTCTGGTGTAAACACGGCTTGGAGTGGCAGGTACCATTCTGGCAGGCTGTGGTCCACTTGTTCCGTCGGTATCTTTACTACGAAGCCTTGGTCCACCAATTTCTGAACCTCATCATCCACAATCTCAATGCACTCCCTCTTTTTGAACGACTTCTCGGCAGCATACATCCTCTTCAAGGCAATATCATAGTTGCTTCGTCTCGGGGGTCCGATGTCTTTCCATGGCATCTTAATCTGTACTCTTCCATTGACCAATGTGGTGGTTGCTGATAAGGCCTTTACAAATTTGTTCTCACGCAGAACGTTTTCTCTGCAGGTGCAAAGTTCTGTAGGTCTGACACCTAGGAGATCTTGTTGGATTAGCGTCTTTATGTCATCTACAGCACTCACAGTTCCAACGTCTACTGAATGGATGCGTGCATCAAATTCAGTTTCTGGACCCACTTGGCCTAATATATACCAACCAAAGCAATTCCTCTTTGCCATTGGTTCTCCCGGATGGCCATTGGTTGTGTGGATGTCAACGAACGCGTCGACAAAGTCAGTGCCAATGAGAAGATCTACGGTTCCGCCAGCAAGGTGTAGCTTGTCTACTATGGGTCTGAGATGGGGGTAGTTCTCAAGAGACTTTTTTGACACAGTCTTGGCACTGCTGCAAGGCTTACGAACGGTATACACTTGTAAAGTCTTTCGGATGTCTTTATCAGCTGGTGACTCGATCTCGATGTTCAAGACTTCAGATGCTTCTGCCCTTTTCTGTCCCCCAGCTAGGTTCATAGTGAGGTGTGTCTGAGGACCGGAAAGACCGAGCAGTTTTGCAGCTCTTTTGGACAGAAGACTTGTGTTCGAGCCGGTGTCCAGCATGGCGAGTAAGGTTTTGAAGTTCCCTTCAACGTCTCTAACGCTAATCTTCTGAACTGGGCACACTCCAGGGACACTCTTGGTAATGCAAGCTGTGGTATTATTTCTTCCCTGAACGCTGCGGTTTTCGACTTCTGGATCTTCTTTACTTTTAAAAATAGGTGCATCTGGATTCAGGTTGGGTCGTGAGGGAGCCTCTTTTTTGTCATTGTGAAGGGACCGGTGATGATTTCTCTTGCATTTGTCACATGACGTTCCGTCAGCTTTCTTGCAGTCCTTCGTGTGATGAGACACCCTCAAGCATTTTCGGCATCTTTTGTGATGTCTAACAACTTCCCATTTTTCGTTAACTGTTAGTCCCTGATACACTGGACAGGAGGCAAGTAGGTGTTTAGATGTGCAACCAAGAGGACATGATTCATCATCTATCAGATTGACATCGTTGACATGTTGGTCCGTTCTTCTAGCTCTTCGCTCCTTGTAGCCACTGCTACCTTCACTCTCCCTTTCCTTCTTTCCTCTTGAACGTAACGTTGCTTCTTGGTGCAGCCAGTCAATCAAATTAGTGATGTCTTCCTCTTTTCCTCCACGTTGCATTTCTCTGCCAAAGTCAGCATTGTCTTTGGATTCAAGTTTTGACAAAAGGCTTGACATAAAAAATGGTGCTTCAGAAGATCCTTGTACTGAACACCCATTGTCTTCCATACCGTTCACAAATACAGATATGGCAGTGGCATAACGGCTCAAGCTCTTCGAGTCACCCTTCACAGGCCCGTGGTTGTTTATATCGGTTAGGAGTTCGTCCATGAGTTTTCTTTTGTTTGCGAACTCTATGTCAAGAATCTCCCATGCCCTGTCCACAGTCTTGCAGGACTTGACTTGGTCTGTCCACCAAAATCCTCTAGGCATAGCCTTTCGGAAGCGCTGTAGCTGCTCGTCCTTGTCCTGGTCATATTTCGACATCCAATGATTGAACTCTTTCTTCCAGGTGGTGTACGACTTCCTTGACCCATCCCATGACGGTACGGGTAGTCTTTCTAAACCACTACCTCTCGGTTTGGTTGTCATGCTTTCTGCCATTTGTTTTACAGCATCTGCCACTGCTCCAAGAATTGCGGAGTTGTCAACAGGGGCTGTCTGCGGTTCATTATATTTCTTTTGATAGCTTCCAAATTTCTGTAGAGTTTCAAGGTACCGAACCTTAATTCCATACCCAGATTCGATATTTTCCGTGACCCTTTCATCTTCTGACGTGATATTCTCTTCGACAAGTCTATCAGCAATAGTCTCTATCTGCTTCTTGACAGCTCTGTATTTTGATTCAATCTCGTTAAATGTAGCTTGTAACAATGTCAAATCAGGTTTTACAGAGTAGATTGCTTCGAATTCATCAAATAACTCCTTAAGCGAATGTATGGCATTGTCCCTTTTTCCAAAGAGAGTCTTGAGGTCAACTTTCGGCGGCATTGCGTTACAAGTATTTTGTTCGTGCGATCACTATCACCAGCCTCGTTTTCATGCAAAGCTACCAACGTGGGTCTCTTATGATCCACCAAGTTGGAATTCAAAGAATGCGAACGTGTAAACTCGTAAAATCACAGAAAAATCACAAATTCGCAACGTTTGTACCTTGGGCCGAGAAACCTTGTCTCGTGACGATTTCCAGGTTGTTCAAAGACGGTCAGTCGCCCCTTTAAGCAGTCAGTTGTCCTTGCGTGCCCTGTCGCCTGAAATCTGTTCTCTTCGGACCTTGGTGTATTTAGCTGTTTCAGGTTGTTACCAGAATTTTGACTGTTTCGCACCAAGAGCTTCGGTGCTACTTAATGTCACGGACTTAAGTAAAAACAAGCGTGCTTTGGGACTTCCCAGTAATTTTGAACTGGTTTATTGCCTTTGGTTTACAGACAACTAACTAGTCAACTGAAAAAGAATAACATTCACGCAAATTAATTTCTAGTTATTTAAAAAAACTGACTGAAAAACGATCTAGTTAACTTGATGTAAAAAATACTTACAATTCTGTGGGGCTTTATCCCGAATCTAGCACGTAAAAACAAGATATTTTTCTGTGATTTTGGCACACTGTGATAAGCGCGTCGATGTTTTCAAAGAATCTCTCTCTCTTATCTCTCTATCACATTTTTCCGACCACTCCTTAATTGGCGGGAGTCACGTTGTATAATCTGCCGACATGTGCAAAACAGGCATGATTACTGGATTCAGCTGATTGGTTAACAGTTGCTTAGTAACGAAACTTGATTGTTGAATTTCTGTTGTTAACGACGATTTGGAACCGTGTTTTAGTAATTGTTAGAATGAAATGTGCATTGAATCAATTGGTCAGTTAAATTGATTGTCGTTTGTTGCGGCATTGAACGAGCTTACCTCAAACATTTTGCCCTTAACGTGATAATCGAGTAATCACAATGTACCCTCGTGCCGTAAAGGATAAAATTTCACTTCGCAATACAGGCGAGTAAATACATAAACTAATCTAGCTTTGTTTATAATAAACGTTGTTATATTTCAATTGGAACTTTTTATCAATTTTAAGTGTATTTCTTATATTTTTCATTTTAATTTGTATTGCCTAAATTTAGTACTTTAAATCTTAGTCATAACCTTTCGGTAAGCCACCGTGATGTGATGAAAGATTCCTAATATAAGTAAGTAAGTAAGTAAGTAAGTAAGACTTTATTTCAAGAGGGTAACACTTGACAGTAATAAAACCGATAAGCTTGTGGCCCTCAGAAAGAAAAAGAAAAGTCGAAATAAAATAAATATAAATTACAAGGTTAATAATTTAAAATAGAAAAATAAAGCTATGTACAACGATAAATATTACTGAAATACATGCTATAAACAATTTCGTTAAAAACAATTTAAAATGATTAAAAACCTAAGTTACATGAATGCATAGTTGCGTATGAATTTGATGATTTAAAACTTGTTTAAAAAGAGAGCGCTTAAAACATTTAACACTAGGACTCCGTTTAAGTTCCGCACCTAGTGAGTTCCATTCTTTAATTGTTCTTACACTAAACGTCTTGCCGCCTTCTGTGTTTTGTTTCTGTGTTTTGGCCTTTTGTTCCTCTTATATATATCGAGGGCAACATAAGTTAAGATTACAAAAACGAGTCGACATATTATGCGTATCAGAGTTTCTACTAAGTAAGTCATTAATATATTCTGGGGTGTTACCATTCAACCTTTTGTAAGTTAAAGTGCATCGATTTACATATGATTCAGCATACAAAGGAACCCACTTTAAAGTATTAAATAAACTGACAGAAGATGCAGTTCTTTCAGCATTGAGGATAATCCTAGCTGCCGCGTGTTTACAAGAAAAGAAAATATCGACAACTCTCAATTCTAGCTGCGCAATTGATGTTCTTACAGAAAGTTGACTTTAACTGTGCATTTCAAGTAGGGAAACACGTAGAAAAGGCAAAATGTGATAGTAGATAGAACTTCCTTGAAACTTGTCTCCATCCTAGAACTCACATGTTCAACGTTATGTTCCTCTTTCATTGCCATGAATTCAACTACACTTTTCTCAAGTAAACGTTTTTCAGCGATCTCAAGAACACCAATATCAATATCTTTAACATGGAGCGATTGCTTTTTGGTGCTCAGTTATTTTCCATCGCACAGCTTTATTTGCTTGGAACAATCGGACTCTTCCAGGAAATGGTGTCAAGAAGTTTCCATTTTTTTCTGCGGTCTGCTGTGAACATCGGGATATGATGAGCTTGATAAACTATTTGTATTAAACTGTCCAAGTTAACTATGCGCGCCTGATCAGAAACATTTTCTCACTGAAGGCTCATGTCATTATTCAGCCGACATGGTCATAATGTAAGTATGTCGTGATTTGTCAAATGGAGCTGTACTTTCAGATGGACAAATCTGCTCCAAATTTCCGGGCGTTCCCATTCCTTCTGCGTCATTTTAAAACAAAGAGAAAGGGAAATGCATGGAATTATATCTATGAAAAAATGCAATCCTCTGAAATTTGAATAGTAATTTCCAAATCGTGATCATGAATGCATCGACCTCGAAGCTAAATTGCAAACACCCGTTTCAGGTATCATGTAGACCATAACGCGACAAGCCATAACGCGTAAAGGCATGACGGAAAAAGGCATAACGCGAAAAGGAATAACGCAAATCATGAGACATAACGTGAAAAGGCATAACTCAAATAGGTATAACGCGAAGAGGCATAACGCAAGTAGGCATCACAAAATTAGACATCACGCAAATAATCACAACACGAAATAATCAGCGGTCATAGGAAGGACCTTGGCATGAGCTAAAAGCGAACCAAGGGCCTTCGAAGATGGTGTTTGAGCGGGCAATATCTTCTTCTTCTAATTAGAATGTCTTGGCTCAATATTTGAGGAGAATTCTTACTGAACTATTACACCAGAAAGAAAATGGTTTCGAAAGTGATTATATTTCCTTTCGTGATGCCTTTTTGCGTTATGCCTTTTCGCGTTATGCTAATTTGCGTTATGCCTCATCGCGTTATGGCTATTTGCGTTATGCCTTTTCGCGTTATGGCTGTTTGCGTGATGACTTTTACCATTGTGCCTTTCTACATTTTGACTATCTGCATGGCGTTTGCCATTCAGCTTCGGCTCGATGCATTCCCCATTTGGATACTATATCAACTACAGAGGATTGCATTTTGTTATAGATATACCTCCATACATGTGGAATCGAACACGCCATTTCGGTTGGACCAGACCGACCGGTCATTCGTGACAACCTTCAAAGGTGGACCCAAGTATGCCAGTTGGATCGAATCGAACTGGGAGTTTGGACCAACAGTAAGGTTCTCTTTCATGTTCTATTTTTCAGGTTACTTAAAACTAAAATTCTACACTGCCTTTAAAGTATTCTTCTGTAAATAAACAGTGACATCGTTTGCATTCATTTGTTCAGTATTCAATGCCTCATATATACACGGATACACAATAGACATAAATGAATTTTTGGGTCTAGTGAAGCTACCGAAATTATCTTGGTGTGGAAATTTTGTTCAAACATTATAGCCGACTATTTTCAAAGAGAGATGAAATTAACAAAGAGGGGTCGTGTTGCAATTGAAGTATCCATAGTTTGAGAGCCAGGATAAATCCGCAGATCTGACATCCGCAGCTGCTCGCTCGCAAATTGGAATTTTAATCAGTTTTAAAAAGAGACTTTATTCCTTCTTTTAATAAGTTGGGAACACCGGTGTCATTTCTGTAAGAAAGCATTTCAAGCTGAATATCAGTCTATAACGTCGGTTTGATATTCAATTTGTAGTAAAGTGTTCGTATCGTTCAATGCATCATTCTCGCACGTTCACATGTCTTACAAATATGCCAGATTTTGTTTTACCAGCTTCCCAAGAGCGTCCGACTTTCAGGGTATTTCGAATTCTCCTTTTTTTGCCAACATGATTAACAGTACTTTTGTAATTATCCGAGACTGTGGAACTATCATTACCGAATGACAACTTTTTGATAAATTTGTCTTTTAATTTCAAACCACATCTAAAGTCAACGCATTGATTTGCTCAAAATGGAAAACAGAATGAACGAGTATCAATCACGAGGGGACATCTAGTTGTCAAATAAGAGTTAAGCAATCTTCTATCTTTGTTTACATTATAACGCGCACCTGTAAGGCTTACTTACTCATTTTCCTCCCTAACTAGTATCCCAAAATCAGACAAATCTTGCTTCGCAAAGAGGGTTATCATAGAATCAACGTCTTGAAGATCCAGAGAAAGTACTTCAAACATTGTTATTGAAGAGTGCTGAATTTTGAAACTGATTAGATTATGCCGGGGTATTTAAGTTAAAAGTTAATGTCGCATTGTTTCAAGTTATTTTACAAGTCATGTTCAGTGTTGTACATTAAAAAAATGGTTCAAGAATTTATTTGCTGTTTTGCTAAACAGCTTAACAAAGAGATACCAAGTTACCATTGCCAGCCGCCAAGAGACAAATCTAGTTGGAAATTGCTACTTTGTTTAATTCTTATGCGCTACCTCGGGTTGAGTTATCGAGCTGCCGGATATGAGATAATTATCGTCATTGTTAAGACATCGTTGTTGGTGGAGGATCGATGTAAAACATATTCACAGCTTCAGAATTGAATTTCTTGAATGATGCGGCATTAATTGAATGAAACCATGAAAGAGACTGCTAAAACACGAAAATATCTTTTCGTCATTTATGATCAACTTATTAATAACATTGTACTCTGCCACATCAACCCATCAACATAGTTAGCAGGGAGTAAAATGAACGGATTTGCGACTGAGAAAAGAGAAAAGTAGTGCTTAGAATTATTTCCTCAATTTTTCAATTTTACCTAATTGCCGTCGTGTTTAAAAATCAAAGCTTGACACTTTTTCTCCGGAAATTTTTCAAAACCAGCGATAGAAAGGAAAGAAACGGTTATTAAATATTCATGGCTAATACGGTTCATCAAAACAATGGACTGAGTGATTTCCATTGCTCAAAGTAAAAGTGTTTCATATTTGGTCGACAAGGGTGCGGCGAACAACCGAGAGGAAGGATTCTTTATTCGTGGAGATAAGAAACCATTTGACTTAGAAGATACAAGAACGCAAGAAGGAATTAAAAAAAATCATTGTCGCAAGGGGATAACCTTACCATGCCTACAAACGAAGATTCTCGCTCTTTGCTGACTGTGAGCTTCGAAGCTTCTATTTTAGGCCTGATTATTATTGCTGCGATCGTTGGAAATACATTAATTTTGGTATCCCTGTATCGCTTTTCGTGTCTTCAAACGAAAACAAACGTTTTTGTATTGAACCTGGCCTGTGCGGACTTGTTGTTAGCTGTTTTAGCGATGCCATTTACATTCGGCTCGTCCATTA